>JAXQQM020082124.1:0-18389 GCA_034641835.2 Pinus albicaulis
AAACAACGACAGGTATGTTAAAAGAATAAAAATTTTTAAAAAAACTTAATTTATATTTAATTATCAACCAGGGTAAGTCCTTTTATCTCAATCGCAGGCTGCATTACGTGCAAGCTTATGATAAAGAGTACGTTAAAGCTTTTATAGCAATCGCTTAATATAGATGCAATACCATAAATCTTGAAGCTTTAAAGAAAGTGATTCATCTAAGCATTATAACCCAAAATCAAATTCATTCTTAATCCAACTATTTCAAATGATAATCAATCGAGAGCACAAAAGCATTAATCAGCTCTTTCATTGGATCTAAACTATTTAAATGTAAAGAAAGTATTAGAAATAACTGCCTATGCTTTAAGTAAATAATCAAAATTACCTCCTTTGTTGAGTTGCAACTAATTGCTTAAGGAAATAAATTGGAAATGTGTGTTCAAGGAAACAAATACTGGAAATCCAAATTATCAAAACTACTTCAACTGCAAAGCGGAAAAGCAGAATAGACTTGCAATAAATGGAAAAGTATAAAACGGGGAACAATAGTGAAATCCACTAGAGACTAGGCCTGTAGCCACCAGCGAATACTGCTTAACTACTCCAGAATATTTGAATAAACAACAACGTGAATTATATATTAATCATCACAGTCAATCGACATAACAATACGATATTGTCGTTCAGAACTACGTTCTGTGAATTACAATTACGAATTATACAGAAGTGAAAGATACATCATTCATGATCCTTGAGAACTAGCTCTCCCTGTCCCTTTATAGCTAAAAGGAAAGATAAGTGTGATCAAAATGCTATCTTCGGACAGTTCGTTCGTTCTTGCGCTAATCCTTACTGATTTATCTTTGATTTGACCGCATTTAACGTGTCTTCTCTCCCGTGATTAAGTCATGTTTTTCCTTCTGTTATTTTCAACATAAAAAGTAATGAGAATTAGGTTGGACGGTTAAATTATATCAGGATCATTTTCATCATTCTTCATCAAAATCCTTTCATTATATTATTATATCATGGCACAAGATGGATAAGGAAGAGGAAAAAGGACAGTAATCAAGAGTAAATACATACCTATTGCAAGGCTCAACATACTCCCCTGCTTACCTTTTTTCATGTCCCCATGAAAAATAAATAATTCTTATGCAAAGAAGTTAAGAAGTAGGATGGAGAAGATTTGTCTGTAATAGGCCTGAGACCATGATGTTGTGCCAGGTTGGCAAAGGCTGCCACTTCTTGTCCTTCAGGTAACTCATAGTCAGGGTGATACCCTTCAGGAGGATACCAAATAATGGGGCTTCTAAAGCGACATCCCACCCAATAGGGTCCTTCTCTTAAGAGAATATTGTTGTATGGGACTAACCGTCTCACAGCAGCTTTGAAATTTTCATAATTAAATGGTTCTCTTTCCTTAACATTGTTGCTTGAAACCATCCATCGCATTTTGGATGCAACCAAGGATCTTTCTTGAATGGAGAGGAAATATGTTGTTCCTTCCTACACAATTTCCTTGTGTATGGGCCCTAAAATTTTAAGCATACCCTCTTGTGTCATCAGTGTTTTATGCTTAGTAAACAATTGCAGAGGGTGAGTAGGTTCACTTCTTACCAAAAGATCTAAGTTGTGTTCCTGTCTTTGGAACGAATTATAAGCCTTCAACCACTTGAGTTGGTTCACTGCAAAAGAGATAAAAGCCTGAAATTGAATATCTCCAATAAAAGGGCTAGGATTCACATCCACTTCTTTATCTAATATAAAATTATGCAAATAAAATTCACAAAGAAGCCTTTGGACCTTTACTCCATGTGTCTTACAGCAATTTATAAAATCCTCCATTGTCTTCAGCTCAACTGGCTTGCCGGCTCTAACAGCTTTGATTTTTAACAATAAATATCCTTCTAATAAGAACAAGGCATAGTTCGTAGCAGGAGATCGACAGGTCAAGATATCCAAATATAATGAACAAATGGTGTCCAACTAATCCCTGACGCTGTTCAACTTAGTTTTCATCCTCTTCAGTTTTTCTTCTTCCTGTCTAGCCCTATCAAAAGCGTCATTCTCTACTAGGGCTAATTCCCTCAATTATTTTTGTAACTTATGGTATTGTTGCAAGGAGACTATTTGCTGTTGATGTTGCTCTAAAGCAAGCTGGGCTTGCGTCAGTTCTTCTCGAAGTTTTAAAATAATAGGGTCATTCCTTGACAAGAAGTCCTTGGATTGCCCTTCTGTCTGAATGTCGATGCTGCGAGAGAATACCTCTTCGGTTTTTATTTCTTTATTGTGGGAGGACCAACCCTCCGTTTGAACAGCCGCATTTACCAGGTTTTCATGCAAATTACCTGGGTGGCTATTGTTCGAGTGGGAGCGAGTTCGGCTTGAATTCCTATTGATTTATTCTCGCATATTCTTGTTTGTGTAGCTACTTCAGGAGCGGTGTTCTGAGTTTTACAGTTTTTACTTCTCGTCATAGCCTTCTGACTGTCTTCTGGAGCTTCCAATATTTTTGTCGCAGCTTCTTAAGTTTTGCTCCGGCTACTTGGCTCTTTTGAGGAGCTACTTGGCTCTTTTGAGGAGCATCCACTCCACTAACAGGTTTATCAATGGTTTCTAGAGCTGGTCATCAGGGTTGTGTTCCAAAAGAACCGTATCGCCTGACTGGTTGTCCGACTGGTGACTAACTTCTATGTCTGCAGACTTCTGCTGGTCCTTATGGGGCTGTATTCCAACGGAATCATGTCACCAAACTAGTTGTTGGATTCCTGAACAAATTCTGTGTCTGCAACCTCTAGAGATGGCAGTGTTTCTATATGCCCGGAATTCTCTGGGACTTGTGTTTCCATTGTGCTGAGACCAAGTGGTCCTCCAGGTTGCATATATACATTAAGATTTGCCAAGACCCTGGCCATCCCTGTCTCGAAAGCTTCCAAAGGATCATCCGGTCCTGCTTCACTTTCCAGTTCATTATTATAATTATGTTCTTGTTCTTGTTCTGAATTGGCCTCTTCTTCAAGCTCTGATGTGGAATTGGGTTCCTCTTCTTCGGGTTCTAATGCGGAATTGGGTTCCTCTTCTTCAAATTCAGAATCTCTTATCCTAACTGGACTGGTTGTCTCTACAGGTTGATTGCTTTCATCCCGAAGATTTGCAGACATCCTCTGGGCTAGTTCAATTCTTACAGACTTCCTTCGTTTATGGGGTTCAACCTTTGGACGGGCAGTCTTTTTTCTTTTCGAAACAGGGTTCTGCTAGCTTGTCTCCGCAATTTCGGAATGTTGGATTACAGGGTTTTGCATGCTCTCTAGGGCCGTCATGAAACCATCCCAAGTTAAGTTGTATTGAACCAAGCTATGACTGATGATTAATCTAATCAATCCATGGTGACTTATTACAGCTTCAGGGTGTCTGGCCCGTCTTATTCTAACAGTAGTATCATGCAGTAAAGAATTCAAAAGAGATGGCAGATTAACAGTGAGTTTTTGTTTCAAGACAACTAATAGTTTAAGTTGTCGTGGTCTTACCACATTTTGGCATCCATCGCATGTAATGTACCTTTGGATAATGCTTGCTAATTCTTTCCATGGTTCTGCCAGAGAAGATGGTCGGATGCCTTTGCCTTTCCTGACTACTTGCTCACCTTCGTCTTTGAAAGTTTCCACCGCGTCTTGCAGCAATACATGTTTCTGTGACCATATAGTTCCTTCTTCCGGCAGCCCAGATACTTCAGCTATTACAACGTCTGTGATTGTAATTCTTCTACCTTTCACCATGGATTCCCCATTCTGTAGATGCTATAGAAATTCAATGGAAATTTCCTCATTCGAGGGCTGAAATCTTATAAGATAGGATATCCACCCTGCACGGATCAGAATTTCCCTGGCTCTGTTGGAGACCTCTAACACTAAAGGTTCACGGCGACTGCCTTACCACCCATAATGCTTGAATTCTTCCTACTATTGCAAAGGATGAGTGTAATGGAAAAATGCAGCAATACTAAAAAACACAGCAATACTAAAAACACAGCAACACTTAGAGCGATAGAACAGGAAGTTGTTGTAACAGCTGAGTGTAGTTGATATTAATTGTGTTATTAAATTGCCACATGTTGCATGATCATGGAATATCTTATCAGTCAATGAAATAATGACAACGCATGCACGAGTGTAATGGAAATTCTCTCCCCCTTCGAAATGAGAGGTCGCCTACGACCGAATAGACGGGGAATCGATGTTCCGACAGCAGAATATAAAGATGAAGGGTACAGTAGTGAATGGAACAGAGTACGTAAATAAATGACGGGACAATAAGAGAGATGGATAGAGTAAAAGCATGGTGTATAATCATAGTAAATGACGAGACAAGACGCTTTCGTTGATGATAAGTTATGTGATAAGGAAAGAGGACAACAATATGTACAAAAGGAGGCTTTGCCGACGATATTCCGACCATACACGATATGATTGAGTAAAAACATGAACGCATGCATAAAGGTTCAAAGTAGGGAAGTGTTTAGAGGAAATAATCTCTCGAATAAAAAGATAAATGGGAAGAGGGTATTATAAGAATTATTGATTGAGAAAATAGAACTTAAATACCATAAGTAGAGCTTCTGCTGCCAGCAGGCGTCCATAGCCTCGACAAAGTTGCTTTTTAACTCATGTGAGCCAGGATCCTCAATTTATAATTGAAAATTTTCATTGTTGTTTCTACAGAAGAGACCAGTGTGCTGGCGTGGTAACCAGATAACCATACTGCCATTCGCTGGGAAGTAGCAAAAGTGAGCAAGCCGGCTCGTGATGAGACCTCCTGTTCCAAGGATGTTTTAGCCATCCAATGGATCATAACGCTAGTGTGGTGGCCATAGTGGGAATGTCACATTGCTAGATCCTTATGAACATGGTAGGCTGGCTCTTAATAAGACCCCCTATCCTCTATCTGTAGATAAAATTTAGTTGTCATTACATATTTTTATGATAAATAGAGGGAGGCTCAGTACTCCTTAAGAGTAGGGATGGTGTAAGAAGTTGAAGCATGTCAATAATAAGAAAAATTATACCCATAATCCCATTGATAATAGACAGAGAGAATTATAACCAAGGAGAGTAGAACCGGCATGGTAAAGATGATCAATCAGTATCATATACAGTAGAAATCAATACAGTAAAGTGAAATATAAGTAATCATGTCCCTTCCAATTGTTTTAAGTCTATCATCAAGAAGTTGTCTTTGTCAAAGATCATAACGTTAAAAATATTCACCTGCTTTAATAAAATCCATAATTCTTATCCGCGTGAAGGTACTGTACTTCAGGCTATAAAAGAAATCAAAGAAATAAGGCTGAAATGAGCTAGGAACAAGTCCATGAGAGGAAAGAGGTGTTTGAGAAATATATAAAAAAGGTGTTGTTCAGAACACACAAAAATTGTACAAGAAACAAAAGTGTTGTTCCAAAATTGGAATAGAAAAAACAAAATAGAGTGTTGTTCCAAAGATGAAATAGCAAAATAAAAAAGTGTTGTTCTGAAGATGGAACAACAAAATCAAAAAGTGTTGTTCCGAAGATGGAACAACAAAACCAAAAAGTGTTGTTCTGAAGATGGAACAGTAAAACCAAAAAGTGTTGTTCCAAAGATGGAACAACAAAACCAAAAAGTGTTGTTCCGAAGATGGAACAGCAAAACCAAAAAGTGTTGTTCCGAAGATGGAACAACAAAACCAAAAAGTGTTGTTCCAAAGATGGAATCAACAAAATCAAAAAGTGTTGTTCCGAAGATGGAGCAGTAAAACCAAAAAGTGTTGTTCCGAAGATGGAAAAGCAAAACCAAAATGTGTTGTTCCGAAGATGGAACAACAAAATAGGCAGAGAAAAGAAAAACAAATTGAATCAGCAATCCTATTTACAGTTTTTTTTTTTTTTAGAAAAAGAAATGAATTTTTACAAAGATGAAGCTACCGAAGGATTATCTTCTGCAACTAAAATTTGCATGGTGGAGTCCTTGTGTATCTGTTGACAAAAATATTCTCTTATGAGTGGTCTTTGGTAGAGGCACACCCGATGCCCATTTGCTTTAAAGGAACAATCAGACCCATCAATGGTGGCCAACGTAAGAGTGCCATTGTCATGTACTTCCTTTATTTCATAGGGACCTAACCACCTAGTCTGCAATTTACTAGGGAAGTCTTGAAACCTGAAATTGTAGAGAAGTGCCCAGTCGCCCTCATGAAATGTCTTTTTCTTGATCAGAGAATCATGCCATTTGGCTCTTTGTTGTTGAATAAGTGCAGTATGCTGCAGAGCCAAAAGCCGGATTTCGTCTAATTCATTTATTTGTTGTAATATATTAATTTGGGCTTCAGTTAAATCCAGTCCCACTTCCTGGGCTGTCCTTAGTGTTTGTATCTCAAACTCTATGGGAATTAATGACCTAGTTCGATATAATTTGGCATGTCCTCTGATACCCACCAAAATTCTATCGAATATTCCAAGATTTTAAGGGAAGTATGGAGAGGATCCAGCTGACCATGTAACAAAATTTCATTTATGGTGTTCATCTAATTCCCTAATTGATGATTCAATCAGGTTGAGATTATTCCAATGCACCTTAACTGGAAATGTAGAAAAGTGGTATATAGAACTTAGTGGGGGTACCTTTACTTCATTTAGAGAATTGGTTACTATTTTTTTGAGCCATTTTCAATTTTCCATCCGATATGATGTTGGAACTGAGCTATTGGCTAGTTTCCAACAAGATAAGGAAACTCACATTTCTTACCATATTCAGGAATGGAAAAGAAATAAGAGGCTCATTAACGCCTATATTCCTAATGAATTCCTTCTCAAATGGTTTTTAAAATATTTACAACCAAATATTTTTTAAGGATGTGTCACTCTCCAGAGTGTTCACTGAAGAACGTACTATCTTTAGGGCCCAACAGTTAGAACTTATATATTCTTAATCTGGAATACTCTATAATATTTTTTTGATGCTCCTTGATCCAACATCGATTTAGAAAACCCATGCTTGGTCCCCATGTCAATGGGTTAGTCAGATCAATCGATAATAACATGACTAACCTACTAAATCAATTGCAGCAGTTGTCTTTACAAATTGCTTCTTTGATTCAGGCATCATCGTCAATTCCTATGCCTTCTAAACCATTAAATATTAGCATTGTCCAATATTTAAACCCCAAGGGAAATAAAAAATATAATGGGAAGAAAAAATGACTTTTTAAGAATAAAGATAAGGATGGGAAGGGAAATTAAAACAAATTACCCAGTAATAATACTAAGGAGGGTAAAAAGAGTCAAAAAATAAAGTTAAGTTTCCATGCAAATTGTGCAATGGAGATCATTTAACTCATATTATCCCTAAGATTCAGGATGCTCAGCGCTTGGTAGCACAACAGGGTTCTTCTAGCTCCCAAGTTGTTCTAACTAACCCTTTTCCCCAAGGGTAGTAACTTCTTGCTGGTGCAAACATTAATACGAGGACCCCCACAGAGGGAAACCAAGAAGGGGAAAATCCATCGAATGTATACATGATGAGCTCTCATATTGATGTTGCTACAAGATCACATTATTATGGTGAACCAAAATCCTCTAATGATAATACTTCTCCTAATGTTCTATAACTGCTCCATTTTGAGAGGCTCGTAGTTGATCCTATACCTCAGATGTCGAAAGGCTCTACAAAACGTTTGACAATCAATCCTAATTCCAAGGATTCCCATAACTACTCCATTATTGAATATATGGCCCAAATCCCTTATGCAATGTTTCTGTTAGAGGTACTCCAGTCGTTCCCAACATGAAGGAGTGTGTTTTTCATTGCAATCAGAGCGATAGATCTTGAAAACTCTCTTATTGTTACATTTGACATGTCAAATATTAAGAAGAGACTCCCTCATCACACGGCTGTCTATATCAAATATACATATCAAAAAATGAATATCTTTCAAACTATAGTGGACAAGGGAGCTTCCACATGCTTCATGTTGATTGCATGTTGGAATGCTATCGAATCTCCTCAAATTATTCCTTCAACTACTCTCCTAATTGCATTTGATGGTCATTCTCATAGGCCGCATGGAATTATTCCAGCCTTTTCTATCTGTGTTGGGGGAAAGGTGGTCAATATCGAGGTGGAAATAGTTGATGCTAATTTGGATTATAATATTTTATTGGGAAAAAATTGGATTTATGAAATGGAGGCCATTATATCATCATTATTTCGCATCCTATGCTTTCCCCATGAAGGGATAATTTCTACTATTCATCATATGGCTTATTCTGCAAAATAATCAAATGTATCTTATGATTCTACCATTCCCTTGGTAAATAATACAAATTCGCATGTGGAGAATTTGGGAGTCTGAATGTATTCGTCATTGACGGATCATTTTTATCTTCATACTCCTGCTACTCAAATCATTGCCATTTCATCATCCAGGGCCCCTTCTCGAAGAGGGTTCTTCAGAACTCATTATTTTTTAGATCCTTAGCCCTTACCCTCCTCTACAACCACATTATATTATGGGAAAGTGAGTGGAACGACATACCCCATGTTTGTAGTGGAAACTTCTTATCAATTCATAGTTAACACTGCAAATTTTGATCCTACTCTTCTTTCATCGGACGATTTGGATGGAGATGTGGCTCTAGCCTAGAACTTGACTCTACTTCCTCTATGGACTACCTTGACATTGTCTTACCATCTGAGGAGGCAATCCTAGAAGTAATGATGGGTGTAGAAATATCGTAGGATGACTTGCATCATCGGTCATATTTTCTCCCAGACTTGCATCAAGTTTAATAAATTTTGTCTAGTCCTTCTTCAACTGGAAATGTTCATACAATCTTAAACCCTTTGGTTGTAGAACATATTTTCACCGAATGTAACATTTCTATTATTTTAGAAGCTATTTCGTTGAACATCTCTAGGGATACCAATATAATTTATAATTTTTTCATCAGAGTTGAATTCTCCCCTGAAGAAATTCAAACTTATACCGATATTTTCAAATATTTTTGCAATTTGTTTGCTTAGTCTTATGACGAAATGGCTATAATTGATCCCTCAATATTCCAACACGAGTTCAAGACCTAGGAGAATTCTAAGCCTATATGGCAGAAGCTTCGGTCGGTAAACCCAAGGAAAGCGACAACTATCAAAGTTGAGGTTGAGAAGCTGCTAAAGGCAGGTTTCATATAACACATTCCCTTGACGGAGTGGGTCTAAAATCTTGTCCCAGTTGATAAAAAGAAAGGAATGATCTGAGTACGCATTGACTTCAGGGATTTAAATAAGGCTTTTCCAAAAGTTAATTTCCCTACACCTTTTATTCATCAAATTATTGATGAATGTGCGGGAAATTATAGTTTCTCCTTCATGGACGGCTTCTCAGATATAATCAAATTACTATATGTCCTGAAGATCAGAATAAGACAGATTTTATCTACCCCTAGGGTAACTTTGCATACAAAAAGATGCCTTTTGACCTTAAAAATGCTGGAGCGACTTTTCAGCAGGCCATGTCCTATGCTTTCCATGATATCAAACATATCATCGAAGCTTATTTGGATGACCTAGATGCTCATTATCAAATCAGAATTGATCATCCTCACCGTCTTCGTTTGATTTTTGAACGATTTCGTTATTATAAAATTTGGTTGAATCTGAATAATTTTTTTTTCACATTCGGGTGGTTATTATGATTCATTGTATCTAGTGAAGGGATTCATGTAGATCCCTTCAAGGTTGAGGCAATACTTAAATTGCCTCCCCCATCTACCATCTGTTAACTTCAGAGTCTCCAAGGAAAAGCCAATTTATTGAGGAGATTTATCATCATTTATGCCAAAATTACAAGGGGATTTGTGAGATTGCTGAATAAAGGAGTTCCATTTGTATGGGGAAATTTAACTCAGTGGTCATTCGATTCTTTGAAAAAATCATTGACCTCTGCTCCTTTATTGAGTCCATCTGATTATAGCATGGATTTCCTCTTATATATCGTTGTGGCAGAATCAACCATAGGTATGGTTCTATTTCAGGAGGACGACGCTCTCAGTGAACACGTGATTTATTATGTGATTCGAGGCTTATTTGGTTGAGGCAAAAATCAGCTTTGGCAGCTCTTCATGTTGTCCAATGACTTTGACACTATATTCTACTTAGAAATTTTTTTATCTTGGCGGCTGTCAACCCATTTCAATTTTTTCTTAGTAGGCAAGTGATTGGGGGAAAATATAATAGAAGGATTTTTATTTTACAATAATTCGATCTCGAATTCTTGTCATCCAAATCTAAGAAATATTTAGTATTTGCAAAATTAATCTCATATTTTCCTTGCGAAGAAGAATTTTTTTATGAGGAATCATTCCTTGATGAGCATCTTTTCCTTATTTCTTCACAAGATCCTTGGTATGGAGATATCATAATATATCATCAGACTTCAAATTTCGCTCTCACTTTTTCAAAGGATGAGTATAGAAAATTGCATCACCTAGCTAAAATTTATATTATTATCGGTGACACTTTATATCATTGTGTGATTCATTCAATCCTTATACGTTTCTTAACCCTAGAAGATATTGAGTCATTTGTTTAATGATTGCCACAGTGGAGCTTGTGGTGGTCATCTATCTGGGCTTTCTACAGCCAAAAAAATCTTCTATGCAGGGTCTTTTTGGCCTTCGATTTTCAAAGATTGTGTTGAAGCGATCAAAAAATGCCATCCTTGTCAAGTTTATACTCAGAAAATGCATGCTCATCCAGCTCTGTTTTTTCCTGTTATCACCGTCGGTCCTTTCACAAAGTGGGGTATTTATTTTTCAGCTTATAACCCACCTTCGGCAAAGGGTCATAAGTATATTATCGTAGTGGTGGAATACTTTACTAAGTGGGTTTAATCTACGTCTACTTTCACAAATGATGGTTAGACAGCAGTTGTGTTTCTAATCAACCAAGTCATTTCTCATTTCAGTATTCCAAAGGAGATTGTCACTGACCATGAGAGTAATTTTCATAATGATATGATAGTTTCATTGACTCTCAAATTGGGTTTCTGGTAGGAGCATTCATATCCTTACTATCCTCAAGCCAATGGTTAGGTTGAAGCCATGAATAAAAACCTAAAAAATTATCCTAAAAATGAAAATTAATAAGGCTCGATCCACTTGGCACATCATATTATATCCTACACTTTGGGCATACCGGATGTCAGTTAAGACCGCTAAAGGTTTCGCTCCTTTTCAACTAGTTTACAGTTTGGAAAAAATATTCATGGTGGAATGTGACATTCCTTCTCATAAATTAGTTGTTGAAATTCTTCCTCACACTTGAAGTCTTGAAGAATGTCTCATTCATTTGGAATTTTTTGATGAGTTGCATAGAGACGCAGCCACAATCAACGAAGCTCATAAAAAGAGAGTGAAAATCTAATATGATAAGGTTGTGTATCTTAGGGTTTTCTCTAAAGGTGGCCTTGTCCTCGTCTATGACCAAGACAAAGAAGCCTTCGGGGCAGGAAAGTTAAAACCCATGTGGTATGGTCAGTTTATCGTTAAAAATGTCTTGAAAAAGGGAGCTTACGAATTGGTTTATTTGATGGAAATGAGCTGGCGGAGCCCAAAAATGGGCTCTATCTTAAGAAGTATTATGCCTAGGATTTTTCCTAGCATTTTATTTGTCTAGTAGATATTGTATATATTTGTGCATATATTTCTATAAGTTTCATAGTGATATCAATATTTTCAATCTACTTTGGCAGATATCGATGGATGATATGGTATATCTAGGGTTTGTCGATTGTGCTAGTCAACATACCCGGAATTTGGCTTCCACGACTTGGGTGATGTACTATCCATCTAGTCAGCTGTTAGTTTCAAGAGGCATATGTATCGACCCTGCTTCAAACAATGTTGTCTAGTATATTGTTGTTGTTAACCTACTATCTGAACCAATATCTCTTGGTTTTGATTCATTAGTAGTATACTTGGACTCATAAATGGTGGTGTCTCAGTTAAGCAACATCTATCATGTGAGAGATCCTTATTTATATCACCAATTTTTTAGAGTTAGTTTATTACAAATATATTTTAATTTTATCACATTTATTCATATTCCATGATAAGAAAACTCATTTGTTGATTCCATAGCTAATCAAGCATTAGATTGGCATATTAATCATTCATCACATTAAAATAAAAAATAATAAAAAATCATCTATATATATGATGATCACACATCACGAAACAATTTGTATATAGATATAAGTTATATGTCTAAAAATTTATACAAAATCAGGACAAAATATCCTACAAAATAAGGGCTTAATCCCTATCATTTCCATCAAAAAATATCAGGTCATATATAATCTATGTCTGTGGGCCCTACCCTAGATGAGAATCATGGAACAAGATGATGGAATTTTCCACTCGTCGGAAGAGATGCACCCAACCCCTTCGTACCCCTACCACACATCTCTATATCACCTCAGGTAGGTCCTCTACTGCTGCCATAAGTACCTGGCGAGTCAAAATCTCCAATTTCCTCTGCATTGCATGGATAACTCTCTCATCTTAGCTGCAACACTCTCTGAATCTCTCTAGTAATGTGTATGCCTCGATAGACCCTCAAGTCTCATTGGTCCAGCATATGTATCATGATAAAAAAATTCTGTAAGATATTTGTCTCATCAAAAATAATTTTCAATTCATATTTTTGAAATCCAAAAAAAAATCAAATAACCACAAAATCTTAAGCAAATTTTACCAATGGCACCCCATGCAACATTGGGTGGAAGCACCAGATATGGATCTACTCGAAAATCCATTCCTAAATATGGGTAGTCCTCAATAGCAATGACTTGTTCTTCCCACCAAAGGAATAACTCACCATCGAATGCATTTCTAGGGACCTCACCACCCCCTAGTCTCTTCATTAAATCATCCCATCTATCTATCCATGGATCTCTAGGGTTTTTGATGGTGGAATTCACTTTGGGTTGAAGTACCAGTATTATCTCAAAGAAGAATGTACAAATAATGGTTCCATACCAAAAATGTTTTGTTTTACCCTTCTTGATTGAAGTGAGTTGCTTTTTCATATTGGTCAGAAGGGTTGTGCACCAGTCAAAAAATTTTGTAAGGAAATCCACTTCCAAAGTCATGGTAGGACGAGAAGCTTGGTGTAATGAAGCTGACCCTTCTACCCTCACAATGGTAAAAAGGAGAATCTTTATGGGAAGTATCACCACATCCTTGATTGGGATATAAAACCCAACCTTCTCGGTATTTAGAGGGAAGTAAATGTGAATTTAATCATTTTCCTTCCCTTGAAAATTGACTGGATCTCCTCTCTGGGAAAGTCCAGTGATGAAATATATGCATTCTCCTTCAATTCACAAGGGAATTTGATCAATCATGAATGCATATTATTCTAGATCCCAGTAATTAACGAGCATCTCCAACAATTTTGTGTTGGTTTCCATGTTTGTCATTTTGAAAAACTTTAACAATACACACCCTCTCAATTCATCTAATGATAATGGATCATTTATAACCTCATTATCCACTTCACTATGCTCTCTTTCCCTCTAGCTAATTGGCATCCTACAAAATCAATCATTTTCATCCATTAAAAATCATGATTTTAGATCTCGGACTGCGCATATGTGGGTTCCCTTCATACACAGTAGTATATAAGGCTTCCTAATATGCGACTTCATCATATGCGAACCACATACCTGCAGAGTTAAATCTTGAAGTCAAATTTCGTGAAAAACACTTGAATTTCGTAAAAAAATCATTGAGAAATAGAATTTTAGGATTACCTCCAAGATTGGTTGATGTTCTAGCTAAGAGATTTAGTGAATTTTGGTTGTCAAGGTTTTTCTCTAGAGCTCCCTATCACTCAATTTTATAAAACACAAATGAGGCTTGGCAATTCAAAAGGTTCTATTTGTAGTTGATATTTCAAAAAAATTAAAAACCCACTTTTGCAAAGTTTATGTTTTTATTTTACAAATTTTATAAACTTTGTGACCTTTTGGCTTTGAGTTCTGGGATAGGTTGTCTTTCAAGGTCAAATGAAGACTTTGAGATGATTTTCACCACTTTGATTCTATGATCCCTGACCCATCATGGCAGGTATCATTTTCATCACTGTCATATATGATAGGGAAGATCACTTTTTCCGTTGCATTATGCATTCTAGACTCATACTGTGATATATTTACATAGGGCCAACCCCATTGTGTTATGATTCTTAAACCACTTTCACTCGTTGACTTATAAAATCATGATATAATGGTAGATTCATCCTTTACATGGGCTTCCTAGTTAGATCCTTGCTAGCATATGTTTTCAATGCTGCAAGTATTGAGTAGGCATAGGAGTCCTCTTTAGTCCCACCATGACTTCGCGATGAAGTTTTATTCTCCTTCTTCTTCTCTATCTTTCAGGCTTTATACCATAGAGGCTCCCACATGTTGATTTGTATTTTTGCATTGCATGTTGACTATTTGCACATTTTGGCCTTAAACCGGCTTCATTTGGACTCATGTATAAGGAAATTTTCGACCATGCCTTTCTGTAAAATCAACCATGAAATCACTTAACCTCTGTGACTTGACCCCTTATGCTCATGGAAAGAACATTCCTTTGAGTGCCATTAACCAGTTTCGTCACCTTGCATTGAGCATAGGAATGTTCTAGTTCTAGGAACTTGCACATATGTATTTAGACACTCGTTCTTTCCACTATACCATAGGCATTCTTTTATTCTTTTTCATGATTTTAAATATGAAAAAGAAAAAAAAATTATATATTTAAAAAAGAGTAGGAACAGGACATTACTTCAATAATTGATGGAAACGAAAGTCATTTTCATCACCCTTGAACAAAGCACTCAAAACAAGTCTTTCCTCCATTGGGATGGGATTTAGTTTGACTTAGGAGAGCCATAACCTTGTCATTGAGTCAGTAATCCTCCAGTTGGTTATCTCTTCCAATCACATGGAGAGTTTATTTATGCCTATTGCATGACAAACTTTTATAAAGTTATTATATGTTGCCATATAGTCACATTTGAGTCGTGCTTTTGTTCAAGGGAAGTAAACCTAAGTCGTTATTTCTGCATGTCTCTTGACTCATTTTCATTTGAACATACCCAGTCTGTCAGAGTTATGTTTAGTATCACATCATCTATTTGGTATTTTGCTCATGCTAGTTAATAAGGTCTCCATTGACTTCTTGCTGGTAGGTTTTCTCTATCTACTTCACCAAATTGCTCTGAGAGTAGACCTAGAGCCACACCCTGGCCTTATTTCCATGATTGATAGGTGACCCTGTGCTCAACATTGATCAGTATCCTGGGTCTTTGACTGACTGGTTTCCCTTGTGTTTGACGTCAGCTTACATTATCACACATTAGGATTTGTGTAGTACCTTGGTTTCCATTTGACCTTATTGGTGGATTCCTCGCCTCTCTGCCAGCTTTCATTATTGGTTGGTTCAAATTATTTTTTTCATGTGCTAGGCACATCTTCTATATGCTAGAAACGTGCTTCAGTATGGTTACTTCATCTTTCTTCGTTTGATTCCTTCCAAATTATTTTCCTGTGGGTTACATTCGCACTAGATTGATGTGGGGTGCCTTAATGCCTTCCTTCCAACATATATTTTCACATCAACTACAACTCATTTCTCTGGGAACAAGATCTAGAGTCCTTTTTTCAGTACCTTAGGGTTTACATTCATCAATGGAAAACTCCCTCACTATCCATAGTGAGAATACATCAATGTATCCTTATTGGTATATTCTCTCAAGTGTTCAACTTCAACTCATTTATTCGCACTTGTTATATTGTACTATGTTACCTTGACTCTTATCATCATTATCAGTGAGTTGTCTCACGTTTGTTAATGGTAAACATCAATGACTTGTAATCAAACGATTTCTCACATGGTCAAATTCAGATCATTCATTCCCATAGTTTAGAAATGTAGCATGGAAGTCAGTGAAGACCTCGGGTTACATCAGGATTTTTGGTTCACTTGTCACCTCCTTTAGTTTTCTGTCAGTGAAACCATCCATCTTACATGTTGCGGTTCTTCATAGCAGCATCCTATATGTTGAAACCCGAGTTGCATGAAGTACCACTATCCCACCTTTATGACTTAGTACTTTGAGGATCAGTTATGTGACATCAGTGATCAGACATCTCCTTTGAGGATCATTTATGTGACATCAACATTTTTGGTTCACTTGTCAGCTCCTTCAGTTTTCTGCCAGTGACACCATCCATCTTATATGTTGTAGTTAATCATATCAACATCCTATATTTTTGAACCCGAGTTGCATGTAGTACCACTATTCCACATTTAGTACTTGGTACTTTAAGGATGATCAGTTAGGTGACATCATTGATCATCAGTTATGTGACATCAATGATCAGACATCATTGGTCAGTTATTTATATGTGATATTGAGGCATAACCTTAATATGTACTTATGCGGCTATAATAAGATGATCCATTATGTACTTCTCTGCTTTATTTGTACTTGTATACATATTGGATCCACTCTACACTTGATATGCGGACATGCTTTACTATCTCGGAGCATGGGTATGCCTGCCTCAGACATGAGCTTTCTTTCTAATCTCTTCCATTGGTTTTTAGTAGGCTGGAATCTGGTGATCTCCTCCCAAGTCCTCGCACGATTCTTTTGATACACTTAATACATTTCGACCACCATGTGCCCCTTCTGACCTCATATAATAGGGGGAATCTGTTATAGCATCATTAAGCACCCCTATAGACTTTATTCTTTTATTTATGGAATTGGGAAGCCCTTTCCCTTCAGAATTCATCACTTTATTAAAAAACATTATTTTGAATTCCATGCGTGACTCTTCCCTTCAAAAATCGCGTACACACATGGGTCCATCTATACGCAACCCGCATATATAATTTGAAATATGAAAAAAATACAAAAAATCTATTTTTTTGGTGGGGTTTACGAGTTACACTAGAAGCCCACCTATAGGAGCTTGTGGCGTAATTGTATCCCAAATGAAACAACTATTTTGAGGTGGTATAAATACACCTCATGGGAAGGCCTAAGGGAGGGAGATATGGGATAGTGATATTATAGTCAATTGGTCCCTCATCAAGTCTGATATTCCATGTGCCTCCTGCACTCCCAGTTATAGGAAACCCTTGTTTCCTCATAGATATGTTCATTTCCTTCATATGCCATCTATGTGCATGCACTTGAAAGAGGATTGTTGAGGCTTAGGATGGATGGATCCAGAGGAAGGTTTTGCTTGGAGTCGTGGTCGAATCAGGTTGTATTCTTCCAAATTTCTTAGCTAATATGAATAAAGAAGTTGTTGTAACATTATTTGGTTTTTATAAGTTAGCATATTATTCAAAAATAAATTCAAAATGTTAAGTGAGGATATGGATGAAAAAGAAAAAGAAATAAAAAATGTTAGGACTATTGTTTCATTTTATACATCCATATCAAATAAAATGTTAGAGTTTAATGCCCTAAAGAATGAAGGCATAAAAATTTTAGGAAAGAAAAAGAAAAAATAAAATGCTTTAGTTACAAAAAAAGAATAAATTCAAAGGCTAATCATTTAAATGCGTCACTCAAAAATGTTAAATTTTCATTAATTATGATAATTTTTCTTTAAAAAGTATTAATATTTGATTATGAATTATTTGAAAAAAACTTTATGTTATATGGCACATATATATTTTTTTAACAAAATTCCCTAGCAAACAAAAACGTCTTGTCGGCTTTAAATGAAAATCGCATATCTTTGAACAGTGGATTTACTCCCCGCCCAGATCAATGATGGGGAGAGACTTTGGACCCCCCTTGACCATTTCCAATTAACGCATGGGAGCGGGGGTCCAAAAAATAGTTTTAATGGTGGGCGCCTAAGCCTTACGTGTCATAACCTCATGACTTTGCACCCCACACACCCCCCCCCCCCCCCCAGGCCCCCCCTCCTCCCCCCCCTACCTCACTCAAAACCACAAACCATCCGCTACCCCCTCCAAAAAATACCAATTGTTTTATTTCGCCAATGGTTCTTCAGCCTGCGCTTTGACCATTACCCCTTGACCATTCAAACACCACCACCTCACATATTCGTTGCCCAACTATTCTACCTATTGCCTAGTTGTTCATACATCTCCTTTCTATTCATCCGTTACAGCTATGCTCCCAGGCCGTTACCCTCCACGTCATAGCTCTGCTCCAAAAACATTAAAGCCGCTACGGTAAAAAGAAAACCATTAGCCTGACCCTGCATGCTATAAATGAGCCTAAACCCACTTCTTTTTCACTTTCCTATGACTTTTT
>JAXQQM020070925.1:0-21525 GCA_034641835.2 Pinus albicaulis
CCACTATTATGCCATGCTGCTTTCCTTTAAATCATCTCCAAGGATAATACATCCATTCTCATGATTAACAACCCTTAGTGATGATGTTTCACCATGACATCTTCCTGTAGGCATTGGCATCCTTCATACATATTGACACATCTCCTAATGATATGTTTTTCCAAGGGTCTTTTTCTTTACCAGACTTTCGTCAGAGTCTACATATCTTTCCAGGAGAACTCCTACTCACATCTACTTGGCCTCTCGATGATAATTTCCTCTTGACATGGTTGTATTTCATGATCTCTTCCTTTCTGCACATTCTTCATTCACAAGAACTTACAACTTTTCCAGTTTCTTGTTTATGTACAACCACCTCATATTCTATGAGGTCATATTATGTTGATTTCATCTGTTAGTGCACTGAGAGATCCTTCTTCATAGATCATACTCCTAAATACGGAGGTATATTAACTGCAACCATTGGACATGACTTCACTGCATCCAATATCAGCATATATGTCTGCATACCTCATACCTATTTTCCTTGAGTCATCCTGTAGCAGTTTCTCTTGAATGAAGAGCTTCATTCCTTTTACTTGCTTCAACAATATGTCATCACATCCCAAAATTATGTCTTCATGATGACCCTTGATCTAATGATTGCTTTAATTTTAGTAGAGAGGTTTTCTGGAAGCTTTTTCACTGAGATCTCCTTCCATGCTTTTATTGAGATGCTTCTTAATGTACATTTCTATCATACAATTTTACAACTAATCAGAGATCACTTACAGAGGAAGATGATCTCAATCATAATAGAGATCTCTTTCTTCCTCCTTCTTAGATCTTTTAGCACCAGGTTCTTATCTTTCATAAGTGACATGGGATTCTTCCTTTTTCCTCTTGTCCTTTCTATATTTAGGACAATCTCTTTTATAATGTCCAAGCTCATCACATCCAAAGCATCGCACATTGTCCATATTTATTCTTTTACTCTGAGGGCCAAATTTTTCGAATCTTCCTTTCTTCCTGTATGAGGCTGCAAAGGCATGATTCTCTTCACTTGTTCCTATATCAACTTTGGTCTTTAGTCTTGTTTCCTGTATTTTAAATAGAGACCATAAATCATGGAATTGAGTGGCTTCTTTCTTCCCATATAGACTAGAAGTGAAGCTTCCCCATTCCTCTAGTAGAGCATTCAACACCACTATTGTCATCTCAGTGTCAGACATCACTTCTCCTAGTTCTTGCAATTGATCTCTTATTTCAGAAATTCTCATAAAGTATGCAGTGATTCCTACTTCCCTTGATAATTTCATTTTGTATAGTTCTTGTCTCAGAGAGATTGCTTCTCGAGCAGTACTCACAGAGAATAGCTCCACCAATTTCTCATATTTTTTTTTTCAGCCTTTAGTTTTGATACATAGGGAATGAGAGAGCCTTTGATGGATTCTATGAGAATCCTTTGGGCTCTAATTTCTCCCTTCATGTACTTGGAATGGGCTGAAGTATCTTATTTTGGAGGTTGAATAGTAGATCCTTCGATATAGTCCATTACTTCGTCTTCAATTAAATTTAAGTCTGTTCTTTTCTTCCATGCACTGAAGTTTGATGATCCAACTAGCTTGTTGCTCTCTTTACAAAAATGAATCTTGATAGATAGGGTCATGAATACTTACTTGAGTGGATTTTCTTGTAGCTTCCTTAATGATGATTGAGAATGAAGTCAAGGGTTTCCTTTCTTCAGTGTTGTTGTACTTGAACCCTTTATTTTAATGACTATCTTCAGAAGTTGATATTTCCTTCAAACAATGTCTTGAGTGAAAATATTTTGATGCCAAAGATTACTTTCCTAAATGAGTTGATCTTCTCACTTGAAGTAGTTGGATAGTCTTCCTTGCAAACTGGTTTGTCTTTCCAACCCAAACTTTGGTCTTTGCTTCTTTGAGTGTCTTTGTTGACAAGTAGCCCTTATGTTTAGCACCTTAGCTCTAATACCATGTTGAGAATTTGTTGGGTTTTAGGCTAATACAAATTCTCTTCTTGATAATTACTTGTGAACGTACTTATGTCTTCTCTTCTTTTAGTTAAGTTAATATTTCATCAAGTCAATTATCAAAACACAAGACACAAAGGTTAGGCTCGTAGAGCCAGGGAAAAACCTCTCCCTCTTGGAGAGGAAAACCCGCAAAGAATTCTTGTTATCAATCTTCAAATGACAACTTCCATGACCTGGACTTAGACCCTAGACCTAAATGTGCTTTCAGAAATTTGATCTTTACCTTGTGTATGCTTGTAATTGAATAGTTTGAACTGTGGGAAGGTAAATGAAGGATTTACCTTCCTCACTATTACTGTTTCTTCTCCTTATGGTCACTGTCTCAACCTTTGCTAATTTGATCTTGATATCCCAGTCCTTGATTATATATATGTCAACCACTTTCTATTACAAAATGTTATATCTGCAAACTGTCCTTTTCCTTCAATTACGCATGCATACGTTAACCTTGATTTGCATTTATTTGTTGCCCTAATTCTCTGTCTGGTCCGCACTTAGTTGCTGTGGTGCATCCACAAATTTACTTGTGGTTGATCTGTCTAGGTTTCCGCACTATAATATCAATGTTTATCAAAATTATCTTGAGGTATATCTGTCCTCATGTCCTTCAGTCATCCGCAATGTAGCTTTAGTGTTGTTCGATTATTACTCTCCAAAACAGTCCGCAAAACTAATCACAATTGTCCGCAGTTTCTATAGAATCCGCATTCAAATTGGATGCCTATTATTCGCATGAACATAGGTATATATATTGGTGATGGCTCAGCTTTTAGGCCAACCTGTATGTAGTCTTGTAGGTCGACTTCAACAAATTATAATAGCTTCTTCTTCCATCATTTGAGAGAGGTCAGTTTGAGGACACTTTCTTCCATGAACTCTTGGATGTAATAGAAGGCTTTGACAAGATCTGGAGCATATACGGAAGACAGATTCATTCATCTATATACATTACACATAATTATATTCTATGCCTAGAAGACCCAAACCTAGTAGACATCAAGAAGAAGTCTATCTACATAAAAATCTTGCTCATGAAACCCATGAAGCAAGTACACCAAATATATTTTTATTATCTTTGACTTCTTCTTTACATATATACATAATTACATAGTCAACATGAAGACCGACCTAGTTACACTTTTCAACAAGAATCAAAATAGTTCTATTTTTTCTTTATTCATATAAGATAAATCAGTCATTAAGTGGAAACACAATTGTTGAAAGTGTCCAAGTACACATGGATTTTCCATGATAAAGAGAAAATTTGTTTATGATCATTTCATTGAGAGACACTATAGCCTAGTATGAGGACGATGTGTAATTTCATTGACACATGTTCCTTTTAAAATAATAATTTATACCAACTTTATATAATTAAAGCAATTAAAAGTAAAAAAAATACTATATTTCACTTTTTGAGTGTGCCGAAGATGTATCATTCTTTTACTTTTTAATATATTTCATATAGGACTTAAACAAACCATTTCAATGTTCATATATATATATATGTATGTATGTATGTACATACATACATACACACACACACACACACACACACACACATATATATATATATATATAATTTAATAAGTTAACTATCACAAATATTTTAATATCCAAATAAAAATACGTAATTGATGTAAACAAAATTTTAGTTACTTTTTAGTAAGACGGATATATGTAATTCTTTCAATTCTTAATATAAAATTGATATGTAATATTTTTTTTAAAAATTAATAATAACAAAAAAATCAATGTGGGTGATAAATAAAATATTTGAATATGGAAGATTAAGTACTATTGATGTGTATAAAAAAATATATTAATAATTAAAAACATTTTAATGTTAAAAATGTGGTCCATAAATAAATTATGCTATTGTATATGCTAGATAAAATATTTGAATATATATATATATATATATATATATATATATCTTAACGATTGATCTAGTAAGTTCAAAGAGAGATCAAATCTCTTGATGTGCAAACCTCTTTTAAATTTTTTCACTCTAAAAGAGATTTTATCCCTATGGGCGCTTTCTAGATATGTGGTTAAGATGGATCTATACTGGTTAAGATTATGAGTTATCATTAAATATGTTTATTGGTCTAGTCAAAGAATTGTTAACATGACATTTTCCATCAAAATGCTCTCAAGAGTGTTTAGAGTAAAATAATAGCTAGGTGATATACAAGTAGTAGAAGTTGATGAGAAATAATGAATCATGTGTAATATAACTACCCATAGTATGGAGTGTGGATCCACGAAGGATGCATGAAGAGGAATCTATAAAATGTAGAAATCTATATTCTTAGTTTACAACTAATCAAATAACAATGGTCCTCAAGAAAATGTAGACACCTTCATTTCAATCATTATTGTCATATTGGGCCATTGTGGGAATGGACATCTTTTACCAAAACTACTAGATGGAAATTGAATGAGGGTCATGAGAAAATGGATTTACATGAAACTAATACTCAATAAAATTCCATAAAACTTGCAACTGGGATTATGGAAAGTATCAAAACAATATAATAGTAACAACCAATACTTCTATATAAATGCCCTAAAATTATTGTTGTACCTATAAATATGTTGTTAATGTGGTACATGTTGCCATATAATCTACCATACCTTGGAGATGGAAACCATACAAGGTGTAACTAGACCAAGAAGCAACAATGGGGTAGTGTCCCACTATCACTGTAGCCAAAACCACCTACTCTTTATCGACTTTCACCGATGGGAGGAGGCCTAGTAGGAAAGAGATCACTTATATTAGGTTTTATAGGGATAATTTGTGAAATGAACTCACTAGAAAGTCTTCATGAAGGACACAATTTAAGTTCAAGTAATAAGAAAGCAATTTTATTTCTACAAAGAGACTGTTAAATAAGGGCACAAGACCTAGGTTTGATAAATTTTATCTGTTGGAACAACTCAAGGTTAAGTCTAGAAGAAATTTTTTTTACAATATATGTTATTTATGTCAAGGCTCACGAAACCTTCAAGGAAGCCCTTAAGTTGAAGGAATGAGAACTAGGGTTCCCCTCTTACGAAAACAACTAGGAAAAGGAAATTTATAGATGAAATTAAAGTGGATGCCCAAAAAAATTATAGATTTAGTGGAAAATGTTATCCTCTTGATGTTTAGGCTCTCCAACAACCAAAATTCCTCTTTCCTAGGGATTCACAGCAAGCCCTAGTTTCCTAACTTGGCCTTGAAAGGGTTGAATTTGAGAGAGAGAAAATATGGAGAAAATTTAAAATGATCACCAACAAGTTGGATTAGTGCCTTGTCCCTTGAGAATATGGAGTCTAGGATGATAAATATTATCCAAATTTGTTCCTAAGGAGGTCAAAATTTCCCTAGCAATCAAATTTATAGCATACACTAACTCAATGGAGAAATGGAATTTTATGGCAGAGCTACTAGGAGTTCACCATTAGGAAAATTCATTACATGTTATGTGTGAGTAATGCATGAAACATTCATCTAGATAGCAATTCAAAATTGATTTTCAATAAATTAGGGCATAATTTAGCATAACTTAGAATCAATAATTTTATACATTATACATTCAAGAAACTTATATTCAATAATAAAGTACACTTACTAGATAACAGGCAATATTTCCATCCATTATACCAAAGAATATCCAAAATCAACTCGAAACATAAAAATGCATCCTACAATCTCCAATCATCCACAAAAAGATCAATTGTGAGTTCCTATAAGGAGGTCAAAATTCCAATAAGTGATAATTATTTGATTCAAATGAGACTCTCATCTACTTATATGAGGAGGTTTAATTGTGTTTGAGCCTATGAGGCCCTAAATAATCATAAAATAATGTGCAACATAAGCCTAGGTCATAAGTCGACCTAGTGGCCTTTCTAAAATAAGATTTATCTCCAAAAATGCAAGCCAAAATGATGATGTCATGCTAATGTAGGCTTGCTTAGGGAAAGCATTGAGCTCCTCAAGTGCCATGACAAGTGTAGAGGGGCTCCAAAATCATAATCTAGGGGTTGACTCCTAAATATCTCTGAAATCATCCTGTATACCCTAAACATGGGTTTGAGGCACAAAATTGGGTCTCATGGGTCTCCAAGCGATGAATAATCCTGATTCTACTCCAATGTTGAGGACCCTAAATATGTTGCTAGCCCTCCCATGTCTCAAGGAATGAGACAAACCTCATATAGGCCCTGTATCAACTTCCAAACCATGTGATCACTACTAATTCGGTTGGGGGTAATTTGGTAAAGGTGCATCAACCCATGAATAATAAGGAAAATGCAGGAACATTGTGGGTGTTAAAGGTGACCATGTATATAAATGATTCTCTACAATTATCTGGAGTCCCATGGCTCTCAACGCATCACCTATGAGTGTCAATATGTCCCTCTGGAGGACCTGGACCCCAGTTAAGTTTCCTAGATCTATATATGGAACCACCTTTCAATTACACACAATATCTAGTGCTGCAACTATCACCATTAGGTACATTAATCATTATCGAATCTAAGTGAACGAAAATTGAAAGAAATGGGAAAAATAACACTTCATGTGAGGTTTCTCTTCTAAAGGTTGGGCCTTAGTCACATAATGATGTTACCTCCCTCAGTAGGAGTGGTTAATTTACTATCCTATTAGGTGTTCCAAACCCCCAAGTGAGGTGACATGTCCTTGGTCCACCCTTCAATTAATAGGTTCCATGTGAATAGTAATGGAATGGAATGGAAAACACTTCATGACCAAGTGTCATGGTTAAAGTGACCGTCTATGATGAAATACCTCATCCTGGGTGTATATGTGTGTGGAGGGAACAATCATGGATGCATGAGTTACCTCGACCTTTGTTTTTCCACCCCTATATATTTCATTTTAAATTTTCTTGATTCTTATTTGTATTATTTATCATGGCTCATGGAATAGGAGTTTGCATTACATGATGATAACATTTGTTACCCCCTTTAAAATGGGGTAGTTCATCATTGATCGGGGGTTGGAATATGCAAGGTTACCTTTTCTTCTATGAGATAGGGAAATATTGGCCCAAGAACTGGGTTATGGTGATCCAGGTGGATAATGGTGGCCACCCACCTATTCCACTTGGGACCCCAGCATTGTTTCTTTCATTTTTTCAATTTCCTTAATTGTAGCATATTTACTATTTTTAGCAGTATTTTCGGGTCCTGAACTTCCAGAGTCGTTTTGAGGCCCTAAATGACCTTTTTTGTGAAAACCAAGAGCAACTTGGGTCCAATGTTTCTCACATCAAAAGTTGTAGTCCTCGAATAGATCTTTCTAACGAGGTATTATGCATGTCAAACAAATATCGTATGCCAAAGTGATGTCCCCGAGAATTTGATGTACCAATTTACCCAAACGGGGCCCATAGTTTTGGCACTTCATTTCCTAGGGTTAGGTTTTTGGATGTTTAGGGTTTTCCATTGTTTCTCAATAATAAATAGGCCCTCGAGCCTCATTGTAAGACAGTTCAGAGGCCTATAGTCGCCACATCTCTTCTCACAGATAAGCTACTAGCGCCCTTGCTAGTTTATTTCCATTTTGTTTGTAAGCATATTTCAGTTATGTGTCATCCACAAACCAACACTTCATCGAAGTAGGCTGCACACTGTCAATAAGTGGCATCCACCCATGGTATTGTAAATGACATCTACCCATGGTATTCATTCACCCATGGTATTTACCCACCCATGGAATTTACCTGTGGTATTGTAACTAAAAAATACTATAAGTAACAAGTCACATTTTGTAAAAGGATAGATTGTCCACCACAATGTAGCCTTTACATTTATTCTCTGTTTTAATAAAAAATTTCTTTGTGGTTTTATTTACTTTGTTTTCTCTCCTTTTTTTCTAGCATTCTCATTTTGTTGGCATTTCAATTTTTCAAATCTTATGGGCCTCCCCCCAAGATCCGATGATAGAGATACCTTGTAATGCTTGTGACCAACTGTGATACTAATAACGTGTAATCATACTAGCGTTAATGCACCAGATCCCATCAGAACTCCACAGATACGCACTTGGGCTAGAGTAGTACTGGGATGGGTGACCTCCCGAGAAGTCCTCGTGTTGCATATGAATAGCCACTGAAGAGAAGGGTTTTGTGTGGTTAACCCATAACCGTGATGAACGAAGATCCGAGGATAGAGATACCCTGTAATGCTTGTGACCAACTGTGATATTGACAGTGTGCATCCTAGAAAATGGACTTCGATGAAGTGTGGTTTTGTGGATGACACATAACTGAAATATGCTTACAGACAGAATGGAAATAAACTAGCTAGAGCGCTGGTAGCTTATCTATGAGAATATATGTGGCAGCTACAGGCCTCTGAACTATCTTACAATGAGGCTCGAGGGCCTATTTATTATTGAGAAATAATGCAAAACCCTAAACATCCAAAAACCTAACCCTAGGAGATGAAGCGCCAAAACTATGGGCCCCGTTTGGATAAATTAGTACATCAACTTCCCGGGGACGTAACTTTGGCATACGATCTTCGTTTGACACGCACAGTACCTCATTAGAAATATCTATACGATGAATACAAATTTTGATGTGAGCAACATTGAGAAAATAATCTACTCATGGTTTTCCCAAAAAAACGTCGTTTAGGGCCTCAAAATGGCTCTGGAAGTTCAAGACCTGAAAAAATGCTAAAAATAGTAACTGTGTTACAATTAAGGAAACTAAAAACATGAATGAAAAAATGGTGGGGCGCCAAGTGGAATAGGCGGGTGGCCACCATTATCCACCTAGATCATATGGCCATATGAGACTGGTAGAGCTCATGCATGGATTTTTCCCACATGTTAATTTTTAAGTCTGAACCATGTTTTTCATTTTTATTTTCTTGTGGCCATCATATTCTCTTCCTTTTTCTTTTACCTACATCAACCTCCTAGCCTTCATTTCTAGGCCCTACCCAAGTATGAGGATGTGAGGATGCAAAATCCCAATGGACCAATGGTCAGTACAACCTAAAATGGGAATAAGGGCTTATAATGTAAGATGGAAAGTGTAAATATGGAATAGGGAGAGATGGGGCTATGTTATCTCAATCATGGCTTTCCAAGTAGTGTCACTTCCTAAATCTATGGGCCATTAGGGTAGGTCCCACTGGATTTAGATTGAAAATTAACCCCCCATTTAAGTGAGTGAACAAGACTACAACCAAAACCCTTCTTTCTTCCAAGTTACCCCACAATCCATGTCAAAATTCCCAAATATAAACAAGCATAAGAACCCTATTGCAAAATGAATAACGTGTATTTTGAGTTGGGGAATTCGGAATCTCCACAGTATTCTTTTTTTCATCTACGGTTTGGGTCTAGATCAAGACCCATCATCAAGACAAATCCCGCTAAGAAGAGAGGACGTTAGATGAAATACATATAAGAAGCGAACAGAGGTATGAGGAGAGAGCATGAGCCGACCAACACATGTCAAGAAAATAAAATATATAAAAAGATTAATGAAGTTTAATTAATGTAAATTGTTATTATTATTTTAAATTACCAATAAATTATGTTTATATTAATTAATGCTAAGGTTCATTTTTTTTTTTTTTTTAACTAAAACGGGTATGGATTTTTATTAATAGGGAACTCCAATTGGCCGTAGCCTTACAACCTTCAGTACACGACTTCTACATTTTCCTATTACATGCTGTTGTCTTTTTCAAGGAATACAAATTTTTACTGGATCTTCGTCATTTATGCTAAGGTCTCCTTGGGCCAAGAGACAACCTTTGTTGGCATATTTGTCTGCTTCTTTTTTTTATTCTCTAAGGATATGATAGCATTTGGAGGAGGTGAAATCTTGTAGGATATATCTTAGCCTTTTCAAATTCTTGTTTAAGCCAACGTCATTAAATTGACCTTTTGAATGTATCATTTTGATTAGGATTCAAAATTTGCCAAATGCTTGTAGCTCTCGGTGTCCTCTTTCTTTGGCTATATGGCAGACTTTTATCAAACTCAGAATTTCTGCTTGATTGTTGGTTCGCTGTCCTAGTCCCCAGCTGAAGGTTTCTTTATGCTCCCATCGAAAGAGTATATAAGTCCTCCAACTCCCGCTATCCCGGGGTTTCCCTTGGAGGCACCATCAAAGAACGTTGTAGTTATTCCTTGCTTCTACCACCAACTCTGGAATGCTTCATCCTTATCTCTTAGCCTCCACTCAGGATTGAGATGGGGTTTTCAATGTTGTGTATCCGTTGGGTAAGCACAAAGGTACTGAGCCAACTCTTTTCCTCCTACTGCAACGAAGAATCGACTTTGAGGTTTTGGGAGTTCAAAGTTTCTAGGAGAAGGCCTTTTGCTTTTGCTGCTACCATATTGGGGGTCCAGGCTACATTGTTGAATATCTGTTCGTTTCTAGCAAGCCATAGCTTCCAGCACACAAATTTGGGGATGGTGATCCAGACTCTGGCCCATAAGGAGTTGATTGAGAGCAAAGGGTATCGGTCCTTCCATGTAGAGAATAGGTCTACTACTAAAATTTTAGTGGGGGCAGCAGCCTTGAGACCATGGAGTATGAGAATCTAGACTTTATTTGCAAATAGACAGTCTACAAACAAATGATCCATGGTTTCCATGGCTTCTTTGCATAATGAGCATCTATGCAGACCAACGATATTTCCTTTCATTAAGTTTTCTCCAGTCAGGATCTTTTTGTCCATTAATGTCCAAAAGAAGAAGTTTACTTTGGGCAGTGCCATTGAATCCCATACCTCCATCCAAAATCTTGTAGGGAGGGATCTATCTCTCTGTGGTTGTAACATTTCATAGCCTTTGGCTGAGGAGTATATTCCTGAAGGTCGCCAGCCCCATTTATCATCTTCTGACTTGTGCACCAGAGCTGCATCGTGTAGCTCCTCTTTAAGCATTGTTGTTTGCTGAAGGAGATGGTCTGGTACATTGTTGAAGTTCCAATCTGTCCAAAAACCAATTTCGTCCCATTTCGAAATGTCATAAATGCTCTTTTCTCCTCTGTTTTCTAGAAACTCGTAGATTTCATGCAGGCTGGCGTTTGAAGCTAAAGGCGGATGCCCCATTATCCAATATGTCCACAGTTTTACTCGTTTGCCATTTCCTGGGATGCAGTACAGATTTTGCATGAAAAATAAAATTCCTTTGATGCAGAGTTGCCATAACAGCGTGCTCCTCCTGCTATTGGTGTTCTGCAAATTTCTGATTTTTGCATTTGGTATATATTTATGCCTCATTGTTTTGCTAACTGGGTGGTTGGGATCACTGTGAAGCTTCCACAATATCTTATAACCCAGTGCTGTGTTGGCAAGATCTGGATCTCAAATTTGAAGACCGCCTTCTCTCATAGTTCGCTTTGTTGTCTCCCATTTAACCAGGTGAAATTTACACTGGTTCCCTTTGCCTCCATGCCACAAAAAATCTCTCATGATTTTGTTGTTTTTCCCTGAAATCGACTTTGGTGCCATGAGGTAGGATGCTTGGTAGATCAGCAGAGATGAAAGAATAGATTTTATCAGGATTAATTTGCCTCCATGGGTTAGCCATTTACCTCCCCATGCAGCGATTTTGCCTTTGATTTTTGTTAATACTCCTTCCCACAGATTGACTCTGTTTATGCCCAGTGTTAATGGCAGCCCAAGATAATTAATTTTGTCCCATTTTGAATATCCATTGAACCCCAGATTGCGAGCTATTTTTTGAGTTTCATCCTCTTCTGCATTCCAACTATAGACAACACTTTTCCTTTCACTAATCAATGCTCTGGATGCTTTGCAGCAGGCTTGAAGAGTGTCTTTAAATGCAGAGGCTATTCTGTTAGAAGCTCCTCCCAACATGAGGGAATAATCCGCGAACAGGGCATGATTTATTGGTTTAAGATCCTTCATTATTCTCAAACCTGGGGCAGCTCCTGCAATCTTATCCTACTCCAGCTTTCTACTAAGTGTATCCTCCATGTATAGAAATGGAGAGAGGGGGCATCCTTGCCTTAGCCCCCTCGAGGCTTTGAAGAAATAAGCTGGCCTCCCATTTACCAAAGGGGCTATCCAAGGGCTGTTGGTATAGGATTGAATCAAATTTACAAACTCTTGCTCAAATTTGAAGGAGAGGAGGACTTGATATAGGAAGGACAACTTTACTCTGTCGAAGGCGTTGGCCATGTCTAACTTGATTAGCATGCCTTTCTCTTTTCTGAGGTTACTGGAGTGCATGGCTTCCTGGACTTGAATTACATTGTCCAGAATGTGTCTCCCTTTGACGAAGCCTCCTTGTGAATCTGAGATGAGTTTGCCCAGCAATGGCTTTATTCTATTTGCCAGGAGTTTTGCAATTATCTTGTAAGAGGCGTTACATAATGAAATTGGCCTGAACCTATCAAAGGAGACGAGATTTGTTTCTTTCGGAATTAATGCAAGGAAAGTTGAGTTGGTGCTGCCACCCAATTTTTCTTTCTGTAGGAATCCTTTTATCATTCTAATAAGATATGATTTGATTATATCCCAGCATATCTTGTAAAAATGAACGGTAAACCCATTTGGCCCAGGGGCTTTGTCAGGGTCCATGGACCAGATGATTTTGCTGATTTCTTATTCATTGGTTTGCTTCAATAATGTTGTGTTGTCTTCTTTAGTGACCAGTGTCGGAATGTTCTTGAGGGATTATTTATTTCCTTCTTCACTGTCATCATACTATTTTCTATAAAGTTGGTGGAAATATAAAGTAGCAACAACTTTTATTTGGTCTATTCCTTTGCAAAGCCTCCCATCGGTGGTGGTAATCTCTATGATGTGATCCCTGGAGAGGCGAGCTCTACATTGTCGATGGAAGTATGCTGTATTTCTATCTCCAACTTCTAGCTAAATACTGCGGGACTTTAATCTCCAATATTCTTCTTCATTTCTGAAGGAGCGGAATGTTTTACATTGGGCTGCTTGTTCCTTTTCTAATTATGTTTTAGTTATATCTATTATATCCATTTCACTCTGTAGATTTTCCAGTTGCTGCACTGACTCCTTTCTTTGGTTTTTGGGAGTGTTTATTGGGAGTTTGCTCCATTCCTTGAGGGCCTTTTTTGTTATTTTTAATTTTTGTTCCCATACATAGTTGGGAGAGCCAGTGACTGAGGTGGACCATGCCAGTCGGACCATCTCTGCAAAGCCACTCTTTCCATTCCATAGTGGACTGAATCTAAATGGGATTAGCCCCAGATTCTCTTCCTCCTCTAGCATTAGCAGGATGGGTTTGTGGTTCGAGGTAAGCTTGGGAAGAATGGATGTGGAGATAAGCCTCCTTTCCGACAACATTATGCTTTAGACCAAGAACCTGTCTAATTTGGCGAATATGTGATCTTCCCCTGTCCTATTGTTGGTCTAGGTGTAAAGCCCTTTTCTTGGTTTAAATTCCATTAGGTCCCATTGTTGTATCATGTCTTCTACTACATAGATCATTTTATCCTTGCTATTCCTACCCCTCTCTTTTCTTTTTCATTCATCACTAGATTAAGGTCTCTAGCAATGATTATATTGTTTGGGGAGTTCAGTTCTAGAAACTCATTTAATGTTTTCCAACAATCTTTCTTTTCAGAATACAATACCGGTACATATAAATTGAATCATGAAATGGTTAAATTACTTGTTATGTGCTTCAGCTCTGTGAAACTCTAGTGTTGTGTATTGTAGGAGTTGACAAGCCTGAACTGGTCTTCCTTCCACAAGGTTTCTATTCCTCAAGAAGAGCCCCTTGCGCTTATTGCTTTTTCTGTATTCTTTTGTCATTTCTTTTTGCTGATCTCTAGAAGGTCTTCCCCTTCTATTTTTGTCTCTTAAAGCATGAGGATGTCCGCTGGTTCCGTTTTCATTAGCTCCTTGACCACTTCAATTTTCGACGGGTTCCCCAAACCTCTGCAGTTCCAATAGACGATTCTCATTACTTACTATTGGGGGTGGTTGGGCCTCCTCCTTTTGGGGGCCTTGTCCTTGTGTTTCTACCAATTGACATTTCTATAGTAGGTTGACTTCCTTGGGTCTTTTGTCTTTCTTCTTCTTCCTCCCTTGCTTCTCTGCAATACTTTCTTCCTGCTCTTTTGGCAGACCTTTCTAGGATCTCATCCTTCGAGGAGCTTGGTGATTCTAGTACTTTCTTTCTGGCTATGTCAGCATATGAGGGAGAGGGGGCTAATTTCGGCATTCCCTCAATTTTCCATTGTTCCTCTGTGCCTTTCCCATTTAGGGAAGGTTTTGATTGTTCGCTGCTATCCTTATTTGCTTCTAGTTCTTCTGTGGCCTTGCTGGACTCTAAATTTTGAGATCCTGATTTTGACATGGGCTTGGGGGTCTCGTCTTTTTGTTCTTGCCCCAATTGCCCAGGATTGCTTTCCTTTGTTATTCCTTTACTTCTAGGTTTTGATGTCCCTGCTTTCTGCACTGTGATCCATTATTCTACTTTCGCATTCTCACTCTCTTCTACGACCTTTTTTTTTCAATGTCTTACGAAATGACCGTAGCCATGGTAGTGTTGGCATTCGAAGGGTAACTGCTCATAATCTAACTCCTGTATATGCATCCAATCTACAGCAGTTAGTTTAATTGCCTCTGGTAACCCTACTTCCATATCAATGTCCACACAGATCCGTGTGCATGAGTACTAATCTTTTCGCACTGCTTGGTCTATATATCTTCCAAGCGTATTGCTGATATCATGTAGTGATTTTTGATTCCAGCAATTTAATGGGAGATGAGGTAAGCGAACCCAGACTGGAACGGTGGACGAAACGTCCTGGGCTGGATTGAAGTCAGGGGTCCATTTGTTCATATATAAACCCTGAGGCCCCATGAAGTATGGGCCATTTCTGAATATGAGGTTTTTGTCCTCAGAGCTTTCGAACACGAAAACAAAAAATCCTTTCCCTACAAAATGACTCTTGATTCCTTCTGATATGAGCGGCGTCCAGTTCCTCTACACCCAAGATTCAACGGATTTGGGAGAGGGCCAGAGCCTGGTAAACTGCCCGATGAGCCCTTTATCTACAAGATTGACTGCCAATCTACATGTTTCTTCTATTGGCAATTCCACGATTGGGATAAAATCCAACTTCTTTACAAATTTCTGTTGTGTTGCAGACAGTGGTCTTTTGGAGTATCCAACAACAATCTTCCTGAAAGCTTTGAGTTCTGGCAAGGGGGGTGGAGGAGCGGCGCCCCCGCCAACATACACGGATGCTAACCTTTATGAATATTCGCAGCAAGGCGGCGCTGGTTAGGGTTGCTGCGTTGCGCAACGTCCAATTTTTTTTCATTGTAATGTTAAGGTTCATTAAGGACCATTAATTGATTTTAACTAATTTTTAATTGCTTTAAATTATTATAATTATTTAATTCGAAAGTAAATTTAAGTTTTAAGAGAGGATTTAATATATATGTATTATGATTGATATTAAATTCCATGTTCTAAATTAACGTTTATTATGTAAATTAATGATGAATGTAAAATCTTAATCTTTGATGTCTCTAAATTATGATTAATATTAAAATATTATTATTATTATTTATTAAAAATATTAATATTAATTATAATATTAATTAGGAATAATTAACTATTACTAATAATATTCATTAATTAATATTAATATTAGTGTCACATAATATTATTCTTATTATGAAATTGGATAAATATTATAAGTTTTAATGAGTGGGTTAATATTAAAACAAGTGCTACAAAGTAGCTATTACCTGCCACTTAATGTAAATATAGAAATTTTGCAATTTAAGTTTGAGCGTGTCTATGAGGATTTTCTTTATAATAAAGTTGTGGCTTAGTTTAAATATAACCAATTTAAATAATAATGGCCAATGCATTAATGTTCATCATATGATTGGTGAAAATTTGAATCTGACTTTGAAAAATAATAATTGTTCAATAACTAGCAATTACACCACATGTTGCAAAGGAAACGCCATAAGGTTGTGATATAGGAAAGAATAACATGTAAGAAAGAAGAGGTAGTAGGAACTTTCTCGGCTCCAACTGATCCTTCAGAATAAGGGGTGGAAAATTATGTTTACTGGACCTCAAATCAAAATATCCATATTGGGTATTTGATGTGGAACAACTTTTTTGTTATTAATTGGATGTAAGATGTGTTTTTTCATAATGGATGAGACATTTTGGCCAAAGTACTCAAGACCTCTATATGACGAAATCTGCATGTTTATTTTTTTTTCTGCATGAAGGAGGCACTTGGTTTTTATGACCAAGTTGGGCAGACTCCACCCTTCCATGAAATTATTTGCTTCTATCACATTCGCAATGGTGAATTCCTGTGATACTACTCCTAGAACTCTGACTCTGCTCTACAGCTAGAATTATTTAATGGAATAAAAAATTATCACTATGACATGTTGTACTTCATAAGAGACTACTAAGAAGCTTAAGTATGGTAAATCCACCTTCACCTGTCATTTGAACATAGAGCATAGAGTTATCTTAATCGTCAATTTTATGGATAAGAGACATTTGGGCCCTTTTTAACCCTTGGAGATGATTAATTAATCTCAGTTCAGATAATTTATATTAATAAATTATCTACAATCATATTTCCATAATTCCTCTTTGAACAACCAATATTCCACTTCTTTAGAACTTTTCACCTCAGTCAGAATAATAAACATCATGAAGACCCAAAAGTAAGAGGAAAAAATCAGCTCATAATCAAGGAATCTAGCGACTTCTTTAAGGATTATAATTCAAGACTTTAGTTCCTTTTAAAGATCATTTATTTTCCCATGAAATAAAAAGCAACAATCAAATTTTGTATTGACAAGAATGGGAACAAATTTTAAATGTAATAACTCCCTTCCCTAGTGATAGTACATTTTTGTTTTGAAATGAAATTATTTTCCCGATCTTTTAAATAATAGATTCCTCCCCAACTGACCCTTTAGAGATACGTTTTTTTTCAACTGATTGCAATAGGTAAGTGTCTTTTGTCTAGTATTTTCTGAGTCATTGAATTTAAGGGTAGAGGTAAAGAGACTACTAGACAAAAAAGAGCAGAGTGACTGAATGTCAAATGAAAATAACATTGAGGAATCTCTTCTGATTTTATCATGTGGGCCTTCTTCAATTGATGACGTAGTAGGAACTTTCTCCTCTAGAATAAGCGGTGGAGAATTATGTTGAGTGAACTACTACTCATGTAAATTTGACTCCTCCTTACAATTGGAATTTTTCTCTTCCCATAACTCTATCTCGGGTTATAATTCTAGCTTTATCTTGTTTATGAAAAAATTGTCTCTATATCACTATTTTATGTCTCTTTTTGAGCATTTTCTTGAATCAATGAGATAACGTAGCTCATTTGGATTTTAAAATCCTTGAGTAACCCATTTTCTAAAGAGTCCTCTTCTATTTTTAATTCTTCCATTTGGCCCTCCATAGCCTTTTCAACATAGTTTCCTTCTAAAGAATCATACATTCTTGATAAGTATCCATTGTCCTGCTTTTCTTCTTCCATATACTTTAGATCTAAATGAATGGAACATGAGATAAGCTTCGTGACATTTTCCAAATTCCAACATTTTCATTACACTTCTCATGTGTATCAAGGAAAATGGATTCCATACATTCAATGTTATGCCTTTTTAGGGCTCGTTCTAAGGTTGGAAGCTTCTCTTCACCATGTCTCATTTCTTCTGTATCCTTGACTTTGATACAAACAATTGTTACCGACCCCTTTAAAGGCAAATTTAGTGTTATCTAAGAATCCCATTTTCTGAAGAGTCCTCTTCTATTTCTAATTCTGCTATTTGGTCCTCCATAGCCTTGTCAACGTCGTTTCCTTCTAAAGAATCATACATTCTTGATAAGTATCCATTGTCCTGTTTTTCTTCTTCCATATAATTTAGATCTAAATGAATGGAACATGAGATAAACTTCATGACATTTTCCAAATTCCAAGATTTTTCATTGCATTTTTCATGTTTATCAGGAAAATGGATTCCATACATTCAAGGTTATGCCTTTTTAGAGCTTGTTCTAAGGTTGGAAGCTTCTCTTCACCATGTCTCCTTTCTTTTGTATCCTTGAATTTGATACAAACAATTGTTACCCACCCCTTTAAAGGTAAATTTAGTGTTATTTAAGAAATGAGAATTATGAACATTCATCATTATTGCTCAAGATAAATCATGTCCTCTGAAATAATTTTGAAATTTAAAAAAAATCACATATTTTTAAAAAATTCATTATTAATTTAATTTTTTATATATTAAGAAATAATATTCATGAATTATAAAACAGTTGTAACATAAATAATATATAACAAAAAAACCCATGTATTTTTGGAATAATAAAATAGTTGTAACAAAAATAATACAGAATAAGAAAACTCTATATAGTTGGATGTATGAAAATTAGACACATTTTATTAAGTAAAATTTAAAAGAATAATGGTTATAAACATTTAAAAACAATTTTATTAAATAATTAGTTTGAGATTCAGAGTTAAGACCCATTTAGGTCATCTTAGTTCCCAACTACATTCCACATGAATACCATGGGTCAATACCATGTATTATATTTATAATATCATTACTACTATTTTTATTTTTATTTTTTATCAGATTTTGACCTAGCTAAAATGTGTTCATTACATTATTTTAATCTTTATTTAATTTACTTTTATTTTTAATTTTGGTTTAATTCGACATAATAAAATGTTAAACATGACATGACAACCTTTCTATCATACTTTGTTGGAGAGCATAGTAGCATAAAAATATAGTATTTAAATATATAAATAGTTATTTTCCTTTTTTATATTGTTTTTTAATCCATGTAATATAATTAATTGGTTTTTGTGGAGTTTAATTTTATGATATAAATTTTATTATAAATAAAAATTTTATAATACAGAACAAGAAAAACTATGTATATTTGGATGTATGAAAATTCAGATACATTTTATTAAGTAAAATTTTAAAAGAATAATAGTTATAAACATTTAAAAGTAATTTTATTAAATAATTAGTTTAGATTCGCAGTTAAGATGATTTAGTCCATCTTAGTTCTATAAAGAAACTATATCTCCACATGAATTGATAGTGGGTCAATACCATGGGTCAGATTATAGCTTTATCAATATTTTATTTTATTATTTATATTTTTTATTGTATTTTGACCTAGTTAAAGTGTTCATTACATTATGTCAATCTTTTTATTTAATTTACTTTTTATTTTTTAATTTTGTAATTTGACATAGTCAAAATGTTAAACTTGACTTTACAAATTTGTAGAAATTCTTTCGGTAGTAATCACATGCAAAAGAACGAGGTCGACGCGTTTCGAACCAACCAGTGTGGTTCATCATCAGGACTATGTGAGAGATCAGATCCAGTCATTAAGTATAAATAGATGTAGAAATGACTCAACTAGCCATTAGGATAACGGCTAGTTTGACTTTGAAAAAGTAAATATTCCATTATTTATTTATTTATTTAATTTTATTAATTTTATTTATTATTATTATTTTATTTATTTATAAAACCTTTAATATATTAATATAATGGTAAGTAATTTAACAAATCATGGTGTATATATGTAAATTTTTGTAAATTTTGATTAAATTATATAATAATTAATTATTATTATTAATTAATAAATATAATTAATTCTTATTATAACACACCAACATCAAATAGTCAAACAAAGAGTCAGAATAAATAAATAAATAAAATAATTAAATAAATAAATAAAAATAACAAAAAATAAATAAATAAAAACAAAAATATAAATTAATAAATAATGAAAATAAATAAAAATATTTTATTAATTAAATAATTAATATTAATATTATTTCTATTTTAATTTATTTTAATTTATTTTATTTATTTATTTATTATTATTATTATTATTATTATTTATTTATTATTATTTATTTATTTTTATTTATTTTATTTTATTTTATTATTATTATTATTTTTTAATAATCAAATAAATAAAGTAAAAATAACTAAATAAATAAATAAATAAAAATAATAATAAAAATCAAGAATATAAGGCAGGAATCCAGCATCTGCTGATATTCCAACTGTCATCTCTATTGAGATTAACGGGCCTTTTTTCAATTTCAATAGCCTCTCTCAACTTACGATGATGGAAATGGTCGATTCTAGCAATGACCTTAGCATCTTCTATGCAAACATGATGGTTAGTCTTTTCTGCATGCTCGGCTAAGGCGGATGAGCGAGATCTTCTATGCTTGATATCAGCCGCATGCTCACAGATCCTTTGATTAATGGACCGACCCGTCTCACCAATGTAAGGAGTCCCACAGGAACAGGGAATGATGTAGACACCTTTTCCATCCCTGGGGTCAATCGGATCTTTAACCGATTTAAGAGAACTACGAATTGTATTAAGGGGCTTGAAATAAGAAGAAACCTTATGCTTTTTAAGACTTTACAACCTTATTCAATCTAATTTATTAAAAGAAAAAATAACATATATAAAAATATTTACTTGATCTAATGGCCTAAAACATTTCAATCGTCTAACATTTGATCCAATGGCTCAAACATGGACACAACGGTAGCTAGGGGAGTTGTTTTCAAATAATAATGCCTTACTGCCTAGATATTTAACATAATCCCAATTAATCAAATTATTAAGAAAGAAATCATAATATTAAATATTATTATTTTTATTAAATTTATTTAATATTTCAATAAATTCTAATTCTAATAATTTTTTATAATTAAATTTATTAAAAAATAATTTATTTTAAGTTTTTGTAATTAAAATAATTTATAAAAAAATCTGAATTATACTATCACACTTAATTAATTTAATCATACAATATGTTATTTGTATTTTTTTATTTTTTTAGACAATGAAAAATGATAAATTCATTTAAAAAATAATTTAGTTTAAATTTAAATTTTTTATAATTAAAATAATTAATAAATATAAATATGAATAATGTCATCTTACTTAATTTTATCATACAATATGTTAATGTAATTTTTTTATTCTTGTACACTATAAAAAATGAAAACTTATTAAAAATTAAAATTAATATTAAATTTAACATAAATATTTTATAAAACATTATCATTTTAATTTACCATGAAAAAATATAAAAATAAATGAAATTTTACACCTTAAATTATTCCAATTATACATTTAATGAATAGATTAAGCTTACACATTTCCTGAACCCAACAAAATTTGAAATGACCTGGGCTCGCACTTTCCGGAAGTTGCAGCCTATGAAAATCAACTTTTTAATTGAAAAGGACTCGTTTCTTGTGCATTAGGACAGATATTGCTTAAGACTTTAAAGAGCAGAGGGTTTTAATTGTCGAGAAAAATTAAGGCTTGCCAATACTGGCCCGGAAAAAGTGTTACAGTAAATAATATTTATTAATGATAAGATATCACTAGCAATTGC
>JAXQQM020061757.1:0-51349 GCA_034641835.2 Pinus albicaulis
AATGTCATGTTTTGTAATGGGTCATGGTGCTATGGCGCGGTCAGAATTCACTATCAGAGTGGGTTGAGAAGCTGGAGTCATGGATGGCACACTTAGAAGAGCATGTGCAGTGCTCCTTTCATCCTCCCCCTCCTCCAAAGACTGCTTAAGACAATCATGATTCTATTACTCCAGATGATTGAGCATGGTTACATGTGTTTTTCTTGTTTTTATGCTTTCTTGTTCTTTTGGCCTCCTAAGTTATGGATTGGATCTCTTGCTGTTATTTTGTTTTTTGTTTTCGTATGCTAATCGCAATAGTCAACAAACTTGGTTGGGGTGAGACTACCTGCATTTTGAAACTGATGTACTTTTTTAATGAATGAATAGAACTTTGACTACAAAAAATGATTTTGGAGCAATATTTTCCATTCTTTGTGTTGAATTAACCTTTTACATTTATTTAAGAAATGATATTGCCTTTAGTAAAGGTTTAAAATTTTACCCAATTTGGAATTTTAATATGATAAAAAAAATGTTGAAGATAAATTTACATCCATTCAAATTCAATTTATATGATAAAAGAAAAGTTAAACACATGAAATAATTGTATTATAGTTTTTTTTTATCTATATGGTTATTTTCATTTTTGTTGAGGCCGACATTCATTTTTTCTATCTTTATTTATTGGACGGACTGACTAACTTACACATCCCCTTCATACTATAGAATTCCTCTCTCGCCCAATAATTAGGCTTGGTTATACTATCAATGGATTTTATATCAACATCTCATCATCCATAGTAAATATTAAAATACTTGCTTCATAATACGTCTTCCATTGCTAATTTTTTTTTTTTAAATCATAAAACTAATTAAAATATAACTTAATAATAATAATAATAATAATAATAATAATAAGAACCTTTGTTCGAATACTATATGTCAATACCATGGCTTATTAATATCACATGTCTAGAAAACCATAATTTATTTCATATGACATTTTTTAAAAATAATCAATTAATTAAAATGTCATAGCTACTTTGTAGATAAATGTCATCCTTTGATTTTTGTACACTACTAAGAATATTCTAGAAAATTTAGTGGATGTTGAATCACTACTACCACATAATAATTATTGATAATTAAATTAAAATTCTGAAACCTTATTCTTAAATACACACACCTATTGATGTTGATGCATGCAAGATAGACCATTGTGGTAACAAAGTTGGCAAGCATTAAAATGTTAAGGTTGAAAGTTGAGTATATAGCTAAGATACATTTTAATAATGTAAGTAATCACAAAACGTCATTTATAAATACAAATAACTTAATAAATTTAATCACAACTTTTCATTAAAAGATAGAAACCAACTATATTCATTTTTACTAAATCATAAACATAAATATAATATTTGTAATAAAAAATTTTAAAATCTCGTAACATGTTTTAACATCTTTATAACGTAAATATGCATATTAAAATTATAACATTAAATACGATATAGGTAAAAGGTAAATTAATAACAATGAAATAGTAAATTTATTGATATATTGTTATTATATCACAATTAAGTGACATATAGGGATGGTGGTGGAGGATTATCTTGTCAATAATAATAATAATAATTATAATAATAATAATAATAATAATAATAATAATAAATATTTATTTTATATTTTTCAGATGTTAAACCTTAGTTTAAAATGAATTGTACCACATAAATTGGTTGACGTATTTCCACCGCCACATGGAGTGAACTCGTCAGTGAAATTTTGTCATCTGTGTGAATGAGGAAGTGAGCTTTCGTTGGTTTAGAGTAAGAGCATGGATGTACCCACCATGTGAAATTTTGTCATCTGTGTGAGTGAGGAAGCGAGCTTCTGTTGGTTTAGAGTAAGAGTGTGGATGTACCCGCAATTCACATTTTTGTTTTGCATTGCTATTAGGTTTGGGGATTTTACAATACTATGGATCAATTTTATGATTTATGACATCATTTTTTAAGTTAAATCTTAATTTCTGATTTATGTTACTATCATGAAAATATTATTAATGGATGTTATATTAATATTTTATCTATAGTAAATATTAAAATATTTATTTCATAATATCTCTTATATTGTTAAAATAATTAAATAAAAAATAATCATAAAACTAATTAATATATAACTTGATTTTAAATTGATAATAATAATAAGGTTTGTTCCAATACTATGTCTTATTAACACCACATGCCAAAAAACCATAATTTACTTTATATGATATTTTTTAAAATTTAGCAATTAATTAAAAGGGCGTAGCTACTTTGTTGAGAAATGTGATCATTTGATTTGTGTACACTACTAAGAATATTCCATAATATTTAGTGGAGGTTGAATCAAAATTCGTAATAATTAAAATCTTAAGGTTGGAAGTTGAGTATATGACTAAAATACATTTTAATAATGTAAGTAGCTACTTTGTTGAGAAATGTCATCCTTTGATTTTTTGTACACTACTAAGAATATAACATAATATTTAGTGGAGGTTGAATCACTACTATCCACGCAATAATTACTGGTAATTAAATTAAAATTCGGAAACTCTATTCTTAAATAGACAATCCTATGGATGTTGATGCAGACTAGATAAACCATTGTCGTAACAAAATTCACAATAATTAAAATCTTAAGGTTGGAAGTTGAGTATATGGCTAAAATACATTTTAATAATGTAAATAATGAGAAAAACTCATTTATAAATAAAAATAACTTAATAAATTTAGTCATAACTTATTATTAAATGATGAAAACAAGCAATATTATTTTTTATTAAATGGTAAACATAAATATAATATTTGTAATAAAAATTTCTAAAATCTCTTAGCTACTTTATGACATAACCATGCCTATTAAAATAATATATATATGTATGATATGTGTAAAAACTAGAATAATTACAATGAAATAGTAAATTGCTTGCTATATTCATCTTATATCATGACTAAGTCACATATAAGAATGGTAGTGGAGCATTATCTTGTTTGTATACAAAAATAATAAGATGATGGGCACCAATTAAGCAAATCATAGAAACCCATCATCCCCTTCTTATCATCTAAATTTTGTTCTTCTAAATCATAATATTCCTCTCATTATAGTTAGCCTAAAATTTATGAACTCTCTCCCTGGTTATTTATCTATTAATCTAATCATCTCTCTTGCCATCGTATCCATTTCAAAATCATATATATATATATATATATATATAGATATAAATATAAATATATATAAACCTATTTCATTTCTTAACAGTTCTATCATTTATAGGTTTACCCTAATAATTTTTTTATTAGAATTCCTCAATTAGTTGTTTTAATTTTTTGTGTTTTCTATTGATTTAACCATCTCTTGGTCCATTCCATTTACTAAAATTATTACTTATTAATTTATCCTCTGACCTACCCCTAACCTAGTTTGAATTTCGACAATTTGTTTTAAGTCAAAAGTAATGCAGATAAATCTATTGTTAATCATTTATTTTCAATTCCAATTATTTAACTCTAATTTTCATTACAATTTTATTCCATTCATAAATAAAAATCCTCAATTTTTTTTTTTCAATGATTTAGTCTTCTCTAATAGTTAATTTTATCCCCAATCAAATTGTTCAAATCTTATTTAAATTCCCTATTGGCTTAATCAATCAAAATTTTTATCCTATCATTAAAATATGCATTATTTCCCCACCCCCTTTAACTTAATTAATTTAATTTAATTAACTAATAATCATTCCTTATTAATTTTATTAAATTTAGTTATTTAATAATTTGGTCAATCATATCTAATTCTCCAATGGCGAATTTATCTCTTCTATTATAAATAGAATTTGGTCAGACACTCTTCCTATCATTTATTAAGCTTCTAGCCCATGAATATGGGTGAAGTATTCACCCAAAACATCAGACATTTCAAACATAATACACAGGCTTCCAGAAGTTCTAAAAGACATGATGTTGATGACTGTGGAAATATTCATGCCAAAATTCTATCCCACTATGGAGAGAACTGTCTCTTTGAGACTAGAGCATTTGAGAAGTTGCGCTAAAAAATTGCTAGACTGGTTATTGACCTTGCATTCCCAAAGAGATGTGGAGATGCATCAATTCTGCCAATATTTACTTGTTTCCCTCCTCGAGCACACTAACCTAATCTCAATCGAATCCTATTCGGCATCAACTCCACCATTCTCACAACTGAAATTCATCATATCAGGTCAGTTCTATCTTATTTATCTTCTAAATTATATATATTTCATTTAAAGCTATTGTGTATCATAAATTATGGTATGTGGGTTATTATTGATCATAGATCTACTATCTCTGCCTCAAATTCTCAAGAATCTTCCAATCAAAAGAAAATCCCTAAATTTCAATCACTATTACATAAAAGAAATTGATGCTCTTCTTCTTTTACCGAATTCTCAAGTCTTTTGAAAATATCCAACCTATGTATTCCCCCATTCAACCCTCCTCTTTTTCTCTAGCCCTCATTTCCCACTCCCTTCCTCCTACACACCTTGTTTCCTATCATGCTATCGAGAATTCCTATGCTCTTGATTACAGGGCCCCCTTCCCTCTCTCCCCTGGACCCTCAAATTTATCTTTTGTATCTTGCCATGGTTCTCCTCCCTCATGCCCCTCGTTGTTCACCTCCCATCTCTTTTCTTCTGCAACAATCCCCAATTCTCCACCGGGGCCTTGCTCCTTCTCCTCCCTCTGCTTGCCTTCCTTTGCTCTACTCGCTGCGCCTAACAAACTTCTCTCACCTGTCAAATTTCCTAAAACATTATGCAAATACGTTGTCCTGTCGATTCCATACATCTCCCCCTGCCCTGTAATATTGTCTTTACTGTCTTCTACCTCCCTCCAGTATTTTTCTCCTAACTCTTACACTCCAAAATCTCTAATTCCGAGAAACCCTCCAGACCTAGGGATTCCCAACCTTTGCCTCTCCTCACCTAGCTATTTGACCAAGCATCCATCGATGCAAATCATCCCTTATTATCCCTGTATACATGTCTTTAGAAAACCCATCTTTTCCTTCTCCTCTTTCTGCTCATTGGCTAAGCATCCACTGAGTCCTAGTATCCTTGCATCTCCAAGGATGCCCACCTCCTCTTCATCGAAGCCCAACTATAACCATCCCTCTGCGTTTATGTTTTCCTCAGTCTTTCCTGCCCCGTCCTTCGCCGACCCTTTATCTATCATCCACCATCCAGTAGCCTTTTCTTCCATTTTTATTTGCTCCAATCCTAAAGCCACTCTCCCTTCCATTCCTTGTGATTTGACCCCCAACCATCGTTCTTTCCTTTACTCCTCCATTTCGAGTAATGAAACAAATATTCAAATTGTCAATTGTAATTCTTTAATAAAAAAAATTAACACTAATTATTATTTCTCACCCATTAACAAGTCTTTTAATCCCTCGCCCCTCACATATTTTCCATCTAATTTCCTCAATTTCAAGAAGTTAAATTACCAATATTTATTTCTCTCCTTATTTCAAACATTTTTCTTCTGAATCCCTTGATTATCCTTTGTTGATCTCTTACCCCGTCCATCTATTTTCCTCATTTCCTACTAACCCTATATCATTCCTTAATCCTTCCAACATTAATTATTCTTACTCTAATAACGTTAATTATTCCTCCTCTAATTATTCCCTTGATTCTGGTCTCTCTCTATTTTCTCGACATGCCTCTATGGTCAACCACTCTTCTGTTGACCTTGATGCCCCTGCTTTAAGGCTTCTTGATAAAGTTTTTAACTTTTCCCCTGTTCCTCGCTCCATCCCTTATGAGGATATTAGTTTTCCCGTTGAATCGTTTTCCCACAACCTTCCTTCTCATGTCACAGAGGAGCTTCACCAAGAACTCGGTCATACTCTTTGAAACTCCAAACTCCCTAAGCCTAACCTTACCAAGGAGGAATATCTTTCCCTATGTCAGCTCAATTCCAACCTCAACATTATTATTCTTAAAGATGATAAAGGAAATGCCTATGTTGTTATGAATTCGTCAGACTACCATCATAAAATTCTTGACCTTCTGTGCTCCTCTTCTTACAAACCTTTATCTAAGAACCCCATCTAGTCTGTATCCTCCATGGTTACCTATGTCATTAAAGCCTCATCCCTTGACCCTATCATCCAAAAACTTCTTATTCCCCCTAACCCCATTACCCCTAGTATTTATGGTAAACCTAAAATTCATAAGCCAAGTATCCCCCTTAGACCTAGTATCAATCATATAGGTGGCCCTACCCATGCCATTTCCAAATTCCTATCCAAGAAGCTTCTTCCTTTTTCAGGTCAATCAACCTCCTATGTTAAAGACTCCTCTCATTCCATTCATCACATTAAGGACCTTAAATTTGATGAAAATGATACCATGGTTAGTTTTGATGTCGTGTCATTACTTACTAAAATCCCTATCCTTGAAGCCATCAATCTCATATTCAAGCTAGTAGATCCTGAAACTATTAACCTTATAAAATTTTGTCTTACCACCACTTTCTTCACCTTTGATGGAGTTTGTTATGAGAAAACTAAGGGCACAACCATGGGCTCATCCATTTCCCCTGTTATCACTAACATATTTATGGAATAATTTGAATCCTAAGCCATTGAGTGCTGCCCCCTTAAACCAAAATGTTAAAAGTGTTTTGCTGATGACACATTTTTTATTTGGTCCCATGGTTTACCCTCGTTTCGTGAATTTATTTCTCATCTCAATATCATTTCCCCCCACATCCAATTGATTATGGAGTTGGAAGACAACCATTCTCTTCCCTTTATTGATGTCCTAGTCTCAGGCCTATCAAATGGCTCCCTTACACACCAGGTCTACAGGAAAAAGACCCATACCAATGGATATCTTCATGCTAACTCCCACCACCATCTTGCTCAAAAAGTATGTTGTTCTTAAAACCCTTGTAACCAGAGCCATTCACATATCTTCCTCCCAATCCTTTCCCAAATAAAGAGACCTTCTCTTAAAACCCCTGAAAGAAAATCATTATACGAATTCCCAGATAAAAAAATCCTTCCACACTCATCTCCATCCTCACACTAAAAGCCTATCTAACACCCCTATGTTAATTTTTGGAAACTAGATCCAAACTCCATGTTGTACTGCTCATATGATGATGATTATATTTTTGCTGGATTCCTCTTTAGGAGAGGTGCAAGATTGATCTAAAGATCATCTTGTTTGGATGAGAAGAACTTATATTTTGATTTTATTTTCCAGACATGTGAAAATTGACAAGGTCGACCAGATTTCTAATGTAGGCTCACAATCCCAACATATGTGTCACACACCCTCACTGATGGATAGAAATAGGAGACAAATGATGCTCATTTCATCATCATCTCATCACACGTTGTACTTGTGATTTGATTGGTTCATATAGCCTAGGAGAGGCTTCCTTCCCTCACATGTGTGAATCTGAACCTAAATAAGCTTCTAAAAATTTTGGACTATTTTTAGGGCTTTTTGGACAGTGTTAACTTTGTGTCAACACTTGTGCTTTGACTTCGATTTCAGCACATAAAATACAATTCCTTGAGGCCGAATTAGAGGGCACAAAAATCTAGGAGAAGCATTGAATTTGACTATTTTTCGTTGACTGCATATTTGACCGCAAAGTTGAATTTTGTGTTGACCATTTGCTGTTGACTTGCGTTGAATTTTTTAGAGCTGTCTATGAGGGGTGTGTGTGACACTTGGAGAAAGGCTGATTGGTTATTGGAGAACTTGGTTTTGCCAACTCAAGAATTTTCTAGCTAGGGCATCATGTTGACTATTGTAACAAACATTCATCTCTATATTTGATGGATAAGAAGAATTACAAATTATGATATATTTTTTGGCTTGTCTTTTGTTGATCTATTTTTATGTTATATCAACATTTTACTTTCAAGTTTATGTGATTTCTAAATCTGAATTGGGCCTTAAAGAAGATTGAAGTAAAACTGCATTTAAGCATAAAACATACTATTCAAATTTAATATGGTATCAGAGCTGAGGTGAAGACAAAGCCCAAGATAGTGTGAAAAGAAATCACCAAAGAGGAAGTCTTGTCAAGGATTAATGGCCTCCTCAACCTACAAGTGTTTCAAGATTGACGATAAGTTGACTGATAAGTCTGATTATCTTGCCTAGAAGATGTCTTTGGATTTGGTATTAGAAGATCAAGAAGTCATGGATTATGTTTAGGGGAAGATTCATGAGCCTCCATCAAGTGCACCAGCTGCCACAAAGACAAAATATAGAAGAGGGGAAGTCAAGGCGAAGATGATTACTAGGGATTCTATACATAAGCACTTGGTTGCTTATATCTCCGAGCTGGGAACTTCTAAGGAGATGTATGATACGTTGGTTAGCATGTTCAAGGCTAGCAATGATAATCAAGTTCTTTTCTTCAAGAACAATTTGAAGAATATCAAGAAGGGCAAAGATCAATCCATTCAATCATACTTTATGAGGCTCCCAAAATCAGGAATGATCTCCTTGCCCTAGGAGAAGAGGTAGCTGATCGAGAGCTTGTCCTCATTTCTCTTGGAGGAATCCCCTGGGAATGGTATGTATTCAACACTAATATTCTAAATAATAATGTGATTCCTGACTTTGATGAATTTTTGAGAAGATGCACACAAGAGGAGACAATAATGATAGAAAGATACCACCCCTCAAATGGGAATGGAGGTGACCCTACTGCCTTTACCGCTCAGGAAAAGAAGAAGAACCACGATGGTTTGAGAAATCAAAACCATGGAAGAGTGGGGCCCAAAGAAATAAATGGAAGATGTTACACTTGTAACAAGCTTGGTCACAATGCAAGAGAGTGCCCCAATATAAGGGACTCTCCCAGGGAAAATGAAAACAACAACTTCATGGGGAATGGAAATCAAAGTAACAATAGGTTCAAAGGAAAGAGGAAGGCTCCCTATGATTGAAGTCGACATCGCCAAACTTTCAAGAGGTCAAGAAATTCCAGTTATGATTGACGTGGGTAAATTTATGCTACCCTTTTAACCAAGACCTTATACTTCAGTTGATGTGTTAGAATTACATTTTATCAAAAGAATTAGTGAACACATGTAGATATAATCAAGAGGAACACATGTCAACAATCACACAAAAAAATGCAAGACGTTTAATAATGGAGTTCGTCTAGTGTGGGCTACATCTTCGGGCCTTGGTGTCTCAATGGTGTTGGTCGCTTCATTTGGTGCTGTAAATGGTTATGGTTTACATGGACGTTGTTGAATTGTCATACAAGGAAAAGCCCTCCACATGAGTGGAAACATCTCTCCACGAGACGTCTCGTTACAAGGAACTCTCACTCATCACAAACCTCCTATCAACATGACAACTTTACACATGGTGACAAAGAATATCCCGCCATCAAAGCAAAAAATGGATTTCACAATGTAAATCACCATCTATGATAAATTCATACCACATCAATACACATAAATATTCTGCATCTTACATCAGCAGGAATCAACAACAACAAATAAACATGAAGAATCTGCATCATACATCAAGCAGGAATCGACATGACATAAAGCATCCTAAAATAATCCATAGAATATAAAAGGAATGTGAGAAACGTCAAGATTCTTTGAAATACCCTCCCATATGGATTTGGCTATAAGAGAAGAGGAAACGGTCACCACACGTGTTGAATCCAGCTCGGGATCTAGGAAAAACAACAGGAGACCCACAAGAAAAGTGATCAGAGAAGCAGGGGAATTTCTAGTTAAATAAGGACAAGAGAATGTACTCATGGAGTACTATAAATCCTCTCTTCCCACCCTCCTCAATGAAGGTAGTCTCATGGAACATAAGAGGCACGAACTCGAAGGGTAAGTTGAGGTACTTGAAGGAACAAATTCTATGAGAAAATCTAGACATTTTAATCCTACAAGAAACTAAGGTAATGCAGGAGAAAATTATTGAAATCACATGTAGGAGTTATCCTACGACAGATTATATGGCACTGGATGCAAGGAGTAGTGTGAGAGGGTTGGAATCCTTTGGGATGCCACAAATATCTCATTTTTTAACTGGATCACCCACCCAAATATTCTTTCAGGTCAATTTGAATGTATAGGATTCCGAGAGAAGGTTTGCCTAACAGGGGTGTATGGTCCCACTATGCTAGGGAGGAAGGCCACCTTTATTTGAATTTTACAGCATATGAAGAAGCTTCTAGGAGACACCAATTTTATTCTAGCAGGGGACATTAACTTTATTAAGGACTTGGATGAGAAGAAAGGGGGCATCAGGCGGGTAGATCCAATCTCTCTTTCCTTTGATGAGACTATACAATATCTGGGAGTACAATACATTAGTTTTGTTAATGAATCTTTCATATGGAATAACTGATGAGGAGGAAAGCATCAGATCACCTCACGTCTGGATCATTTCCTTGTTTCAAAAAAAACTCTTCAATAGGACCTATTCCTTCAAGCTTCGATCCTCCCCTACATAGGATCATATCACTGCTCTATTTCCTTGGAGATACACTTGAGGATGGAACCGAGGAACTGTCCTTTTCATTTTGAATCGTTCTGGCTTCAAAATTTAGACTTCATTGTTAAGTTAAAAGAATGGTGGGGGGGTATTCATATGACCAGACACAATCAAATGGATACATTCCAATTGAAGCTGAAGGAACTGAAAGGAAATATTAAACAATGGAATCAATAAAATTTCGGTAACATTTATCATGAAAATCAGAAGCTGGAGGAAGAAATGCGGTTAATCCAACAACAAATCATTTTAGAAGGTCATACTGAAACCATTATCACACAAAAGGGTGAGGTCCTCATCAACATGAAGCAATAGAGAAAGTGGGAAGAAATTTTGTGGAGACAAAAATTTAGATTTCAATGGCTCAAATAAGGTGAATGAAATATGAAATTATTTCACTAGGCTATGTTGAGACACAGGAAGTTTAATAGGATTTTTCTTTCAATGGAATAGATAGTTGAAGGCTTGTCCAACATGAGAAAATCTTTGAGGAATTGATCGCTCATTTTTACACTTTGTTCGCAGAACCTGGTGAGTATTGGGGTGAGTCCATATCCAAAATAAGGAAATTCATTCCCAATTTAATATTAGAAGATTTGATTGAGTCCCTCATGCGGGATATCACCTACGTAAATGCAGAATAAGTCGTCTGTGTGCTCCCCTCAAATAAATCCCCAGGCCCGAATGGATTCACCTTTGAATTCTTTAGAGTAGCTTGGCACTTTCTTGGGACTGAAGTCCATGTGTTAGTAGAGGAATCCCACTTCTCCCAGATAATATGGTCGGGTCTAAATGCAACATTTCTCATGCTTATCTCTAAGAAAGTTTCGGCACTGGACCCAGATTATTTCCAACCAATTTCCCTTTGTAATGTCATTTATAAAATTATTGCAAGAATTCTAGTCAGGCAGATCAAACCCTTATTGAAAGTGATCATCGGCCCATAATAGTCGGACTTTGTGGTGGGTCAAAAAATCATGGATGATATCCTTGTCGCTCATGAGGTAGTTCACTCTTTATCCTCATCCAAATATCCAGGTATTCTCATCAAACTCGATCTCTCCAAATATTATAATCGCCTAAACTGGAATTATCTCTTGTACATCCTTGATGCTTTTTTCTTTTCTCCTTCCCACATTAGATGGGTCAAATCAATGAATGAAATCCATTTCTATCCCATATTATTTAATGAGGCTCCTTCATGCACCTTCTGGGGTTCCAGGGGTCTTAGACAAGGGGATCCCATATCCCCCTTTCACTTCATTATTGCTACAAAAGTTCTTGGTTGTCTCATCAAATTTGCGTCGAAATCTCAACATCCCCAGCGCATAAAAATCTCCCGAGAGCCGCCCCCCCCCCTTTCCCCCCCCTATCACTCACCAGTGATTTGTGGATGATAATATGTTATACGGAATTTATCGAATTTAAAATAATCTAGAAGAAATTTGGTTCCATCCTCGCGAGGTTTCAACAAGCATCACGTATGCTCCTCAATTACGAAAAATATGATATCTTATTTTTCAATACCCACCCAAGGGTGCAAATTCATCTGGTTCGGACCCTCAGCTTCAGAATTAGATCACTCCCAAGCACCTATCTCAGACTACCATTGGAATCCAACTCCTTAAGAATAATCTATTGGAAAGACATGTTGTACTGTATCCACTGAAAAATATCTAGCTAGACCTTCAGGGTCTTGAATTATATAGGCCGACTTATCCTCTTAAAATTATTCCTCCATGTCATTCTGATTTATCAACTCTCATCCCTTCTAGCCCCTCACAGTAACTACAAATATCTAATAGCCAAATTTCAGAGATTTATGTGGTTGGGGACTCATATTAGCTAGAAATGGGCTTTGGTGGCATGTGAAAAATTATATAAACGTAATATCCGTGGAGGCCTTGGGCTAAAAGAACATGAGCTCATATCTCATGCTCTCAGTGATAAAGTATGGTAGCGTTGGCTGTAGGGCGGGAAATAGATCTGGAATATTCTCTAGTTATTTAAATATGGTTCACTGGGCTAACAGGATCTCGTGAATGATGATCACAACCTGCCAAATGACTCATCTGTTTGGAATCAGGTGAAAGTGAATTGAGAAATAATACATGATTATGGTTTCTGGGAAGTTCTGAATGGTTGCAAAGACAAATTTTGGATGGATGCCTGGTTGAAACACTTGAGACTTAACCAAGAAGAGCACCTTAGGGATATCCAAGAATTTACCACTCACTTAAGAGCTAAAAGGGTGAAGGATATGTCACAAGAAACTAACCAGGCATCGAAGTGTAGAGATTGTAAATATATCAGTCACTATCCAACTCATGATCCATCCCTCTATTGGGAATCCTTAACCCTAATCCTTCGACAATGTCCAATTGTAAATAATGGGCAAACTGACAAAATCCGAAGGGGCCATCTCTCGGAACATATGTTCCCTCTTAAAGAATATTATTTTATTTGGTCTTCCTCTAGGTACCTTAATCCTAATCCTTTATGGAAGAGAATATGGTATTCCAAGCTCTGGCCAAAGGTTTCATTCTTTCTCTAGTTAATTGGGCATGGAAATCTTCTTATACGTGGGACAAAATCAGGAAAAACAGATTTTGTGGTCCCTCCCGGTGTCCTCTTTTCTGTAAGGAGGAGGAAACTGCATACCACTTACTAAAATTTTGCTCAAAGGTAATGGAGATTTGGGCTCGAAGCGCAACACTATTTGGGGTTGTTGATTGGTGAGTTAACAGTCTCAGGGAGTCACTGGAGCAATGGCATTGGATGATATTCAAGAACCCCATCATTAATAGAGCATGGTCTATATCACAAAGATTTATCCTATGGAACCTGGGAAAGCAAGAAACAGGGCATTATTTCACTCAGAAACCATACAGACTAATAAACCATGGAAGAACATAAAGAGTAATATAAAAGAATAAATTTATATCTCTACATGGTTGGAGGATGACTGGAAATCTGAAGGCCCGAGAACTCAACATCTTGAAGGCACTAGAAATTTTTCCATATTCTCTAGTTTCGGGACACACAGACCCACCTTCCATGTGGGGAAGTTCACTTGCCACATTCCTTTGTCCCCTATCAGGGTTTTTTTAACTTAACTTCTATGGTTCTTCGAAAGGAAACCCAGGAACATATGGCCTAGGGGGTGTGATTCACAATGACAAGGGGCAAGTGCTGAAGTGTGTTTTGGCATCATGTGGTATTTCCACCAATAATGTGGCTGAATTTGTGTCTTTGGAGAAGGGACTGCAAGCTGCAACAAAAATGGGATTGGAAAAATTGCAGGTCACAGGAGATTCCCAAATTGTAATCTCCATACTGCAGAAGTTAATCAATGGGTCCCCCATGGACAAGATAATTAAAATTTTGGCGACTTGAGCTTATTGGAAAAAATATCAACCCCTGGCTCCCCTCCTTTCAATATGTCACAACTAAACATGTGGATCATGAAGGTAACAATGCGACTGGAAAGCTAGATAATTGGGGTAGCGAGCACCAGGGTCAGGAATTCCTAGGGGAATGGCCATCAACCTCACAAGATGCCCATCTTGTGGAATTCAATAGGATCGTGGCCCCAGAAGAGGAATCCCCGATGGGGGTGAGAAACATGAAAATCAACGTTTTCATGGAAAATTATGTTAAACACTTGGACGTCGGTGCGGGGGCCGACCTCCCCATCCTCTCTGACGATCTTAGTATGGGAAATGTTAATTCTTGACATGTGAATTTTCGATCATCCTTTATGCGAGAGGAAGAGGGTGAATGTCAAGGATATATGGATGGTGGAACACCTCTTGTATGGAATGTGACTTTGTTATTGTGGTGGTTTGTTAGATGACTCTTAAGCTCGGATAACAACATGAACATCTACGTTTGGCATCTTGCGTAGGACTAGTGGTGCATTCGCCGTCGAAGCCCCTTCCCTAGCGTCAAGGTTACTAAACTGGTTTCTTTCTTTTATTATGTGTGGTCTTTGGCTTCTATGAGAGAGATAAGGGTTCGGCGCATAGTAATTGGGTTGACCTGCAATTTTTTTGTGGGTGTTTGGATATTCGAGCTTTTGGCTCTCGTCTATGTCTTCTGGGTAGCAGGTTTCATCTTTTGAACGAATCTCCCATGGGGTTATTATTTTGTAAAGGTATTTCATGGTGTTGGGGTGTCTGCTTGTGGGGCTTCTTGTTCTATCTGACAGGGATGGGGTCTGCGAGTTGATGGTTAATTATTTCACCACTAGACTGGGTTCTTGGTGTCTAGTGGCTTCCCTAGTTGGATGGGCTAACACTTTTGTGGTGTGTTTGGGGATTTTCCTTTGAGTGATAATTCAGGTACGGGTTAGTAATTTTCTGCTCATTCCTCCTTTTCCTAGTTTCGATGGCCGTGTTGTGATGCATCTGGAGCCACACAATGCTCGTTCCCTCCCCCTGACTAAGGAAATTTTAGCTATGAAGGGTGGTCAAGGGTCTCACTTCCACGTGGCAATGGCGTTAAAGGCGTCTCAAAGCTCTGCTCGAGGTGATCACACCACTATAAGAGTGGGTTGGGCTGCTTCAGGGATTGTGGTGGTGAAGGTGGTTAGTTGGTTGGTCATGGGGGGAGCACCCCACAGATTCTAAAGAGGGGTGGGGGGACACCTCGAAGGGGCATAAGTAGTCGGGGGAAAGAAATATGACTTGGGTGTGGAGAAATAGTAGAATGTAATTGTTTTCTAGATAACTGTAGGGATTTATTACAGTCTATACTGGATCGTCTGGAAACCTCTAAGACTATTCGACAGAAAGAACATGTAGTGCTCATTTCTACGTCAAAAAATATTCATTACTTCTAGTGTCATTTTTGGTAACTAGTCGTGGTGTTATGGCATGGTCATAATTCGCTATTAGAGAAGGTTGAGAAACTAGAGTCATGGATGTCGCACTTCGAAGAGGATGTACAATGCTCCTTTCATCATCCTCCTCCTCTAGGTAAGACTCTCGACGTTCGTGCTTCTATTACTTCAAATGACTGAGTATGGTTACAAGTGTTTTACTTGTTTTATATGTTTATGGTGATTTTTTCCTCCTAAGTTGTGGAATCTATCTCTAGTTGTTATTTTTTTCTTTGTCATATGATGATCGTAGTTGTCAACAAACTTGGTCAGGGTGAGACTACCTGTATTTTGAAACTGATGTACTTCTTTTTTGATGAATGAATATAACTTTAACTTACAAAAAAATATATTTTGGAGCAAGATTTTCCATTTTTTGTGTTGAATTAACCTTTTACATTGATTAGGGAAATGATATGGGCTTTAGTAAAGAGTAAAGATGTTTAAAATTTTACCCAATTTGGAGTTTTAATATGATTTAAAAAAATTGTTGAAAATAAATTTACATCCATTCAAATTCAACTTATATGATAAAAGAATAATTAAACCCATGAGATAATTGTATTGTATTATTTTAATCTATATGGTTATTTTCATTTTTTTTTAGATCGACATTAATTTTTTCTACTTTTATTTGTTGGACGAACAAACAAACTTACATGTCCCCTTCTTACTATAGAATGCCCCTCTATCCCAATAAATAGACTTGGTTATACTATGAATGGATGTTATATCAATATCTCATCATCCATAGTAAATATTAAAATACTTTCTTCATAATAAGTCTCACATTGCTAAAAAAATTAAAATAAATCATAAAACTAGTTAAAAAATAACTTGATTTTAAATTAATAATAATAATAATAATAATAACACCTGTTCCAATACCATATGTCAATATCATGGCTTATTAATATCACATGTCCAAAAAACCATAATTCACATCATATGACATTTTTTAAAATTAATTAATAATTATTGATAGTTAAATTAAAATTCTGAAGCCTTGTTCTTAAAAAGACAACCCTATTGATGTTGATGCAGACAAAATAGACCATTGTTGTAACAAAGTGGGCAAGTAATAAAATGTTAAGGTTGGAAATTGAGCATATGGCTAAGATACATTTTAATAATAAAGGTAATCACAAAACCTCATTTATAAGTACCATCCTAGATCCATCTTAACTCTGGATCTATCAAGTGTCGAGAGGGATAAATTATCTCGAGGTGCAAACCTTTCCTCAAAATTTGCACTCAAAAAAGAGGTTGGCACCACGAGATAATTGATCCCTCTTGGTGCTTTATAGATTCGGAGTTAATATTGATCTATACTGGTTTCAGTCGTGTGTGGGCAAGACAAATATATTGAACATATGATTAATATTATCAATAATATGTAAATACATCTAATATTAATATAACCAATTTGTGTATGTTAAATATGTGTGAGATTTATCTTTTCATTTTAATTTTAAATTTTCTTAGTTACCTTACTTTGTTGAGATCATAAATATTGTAAAATAACTTTAATGATGAAAATAAAAATTTTGAATGCAAAGTGACAATGTAATAGTGTTGAATGATAGAAAATGTGAATAATAATAATGTAGCGAATTACAAATAGTCTTCATTGTGATCAATCTCAAACTATTTTCTTCTATTATACTTGAAATAACCCTTGTTAGTTTTTCATATTTTCATATTGATTATATGAAAATGACAGTTGAAATCGTAAACCATTTAAATAGTTAGCTCGAGTTGTTGTAGTAAACATCATACCTTGTCTCTCTTTCACTCCAATATTAATAGGTTTAATTACTATAACATAAAAATCAATGTACATTGTCAATAATGTTTTGTGCTTACACTGAAATAAATGCATACTATTAATCCAGTGACTTTAAAATTAATGTACCGTCATACATCCAATTACATCAAACTAACATATACACTGAAAATCAATGCATCTAATGCAAGAAATCAAATAAGATTACAAAACAACATCTACATTGAATTCAGTGCATCTAATTCAAGTAATCAAATAGGATTAGAAACCAACATCTAAGATCAAATCAATGCATCTAGTGCAAGTAAGAAAATAGGATTAGAAACCAACATCTACCCTGAAATCAATGCATCTAGTCCAAGCAATCAAATAGGATTAGAAATCACCATCTACAATGAAATCAATGTATTTAGTGCAAATAATAAAATATGATTATAAATAATATACACTTAAATGAATGCATCTAGTGCAAGAAATCAATTATAATTATAAATATACATCTACATTGAAATTAATGCATCTAGTGGAAAAAAATCAAATAGGATTAGAAATCACCATCTACACTGAAATCAATGCATTTAGTGCAAGCATTCAAATAGGATTAGAAATAATCTACATTGAAATCAATGCATCTAGTGAAAGTAATAAAATATCATTAGAAATCAACATCTACACTAAAATAAATACATATAGTGCAAGCAATCAAATAGGATTAGAAACCACAATATATAATGAAATCAATGTATCTAGTGCAAGAAATCTTCTTCCCTCTCCCCCCCCTCCATCTATATCTATATCTCCCTCAATCTCTCCTTTGTCTCTTGATCTCATCCCCACCCCCCAAAAAAACACGCTTTCTCACTCCATATCTATCAATCTCTCTGTCCCTCCCTTGTTGTCTCCATCTCTCTCTTATTTCTCTTCACCTTCCATCTATATCTCTATCTCCCTGTGTCTCTCTATATCAACCCCAAACCATATACTCTCTTTCTCCAATATATCTATATATCACTCCCTCCTCCTCTTCCTCTCTCTCTCTCTCTCTTCCCCTTCCCTCCCTCTCCCCTACTTCTATCACTCTGCCCTCCTATTGTCCTCTCTCCCTCTCTCTTCATCTTCCTTATCACTCCCTCTCTCACTCTCTCTCCACCTTTCTCTCTCTGTTTATTTCTTCTTACATCCCTCTCTCTCTTCTTCCATCTCCATCTCCCTTTCCCTACATCTCTCCACTCTCTCACATCCTCTCTCTCTCCCTTTCTCTCCCACATCTCTCTCTCTCTCTCTCTCTCTCTCTCTCTCTTTCTCTCTATTTTTCCACCTTCCAAATTTGTTACTATATGTCTCCCTCTCCTTCTTTCCTTTTTTGTTTCTTAATCCCTGTGCAAGAAATCAAATACGATTAGAAATCACCATTTACACTGAAATCAATGCATTTAGTGCAAGAAATTAAATAGGATTATAAATCATATACTTTGAAATCAATGCATCTAGTGCAAGAAATCAAATATAATTATAAATCAAAATCTACAGTGAAATTAATGAATCTAGTGCAAGAAATCAAATACGATTAGAAATCACCATTTACACTGAAATCAATGCATTTAGTGCAAGAAATTAAATAGGATTATAAATCATATACTTTGAAATCAATGCATCTAGTGCAAGAAATCAAATATAATTATAAATCAAAATCTACAGTGAAATTAATGAATCTAGTGCGAGAAATCAAATAGGATTAGAAATCACCATCTACACTAAAAGCAATGCATTTAGTGCAATCAATAAAATAGGATTATAAATCATCATCTACGCTGAAATAAATGCATCTAGTGCAAGAAATTTTCTTCTCTCTCTCCCCCCTCCATATATATATATATATATATATATATATATATATCTCCCTCCATCTCTTATTCTTTGTCTATTTATCTCACCTCCCCAAACACACATGCTCTCTCACTCCATATCTATCAATCTCTCTATCCCTCCTCCCTGTCTCCATCTCTCTCTTCTTTCTATTCACGTTTCATCTATATCTGCATCTCCCTATGTATCTCTATATCAACCCCAAAACATACACTCTCTTTCTCCAATATATCTATATATCACTCCCTCCTCCTCCTCTCTGTCTTTCTCTCTCTTCCAGTTCCCTCTCTCTCCCCTGCTTCTATCACTCTTCACTCCAACTATCCTCTCTCTCTCTCTCTCTCCACATTTTTCTCTCTACGTATTTCTTCTTACCTCCCTCTCTCTGCTCCTCCATATCCATCTCTCTTTACCTACCTCTCTCCACTCTCTCACATCCTCTCTCTCTTCCTTTCTCTCCCACTTCTCTCTCTCTCTTCACCTTCCAACTTTGTTACTATATTCCTCTCTCTCTCATTCTCTCACCCTTCTTTGTCTCGTAATATCACCCCTAAAATATACACTCTCTCGCCATCTCTCCCTTGTCACTCCCTCTCTATATCCACTTCTCACTCTCTATGTCATTTTTCTTCCCTCCCTCTATCCCCTTCCAACTCCATATATCTATCCCTCCCTCTCTCCTCCTCTATCTCAAGTCCTCTATCTTTTCATTCCTCTCTCTCTCTCTCTCCTATAACCCTTTCTCTTACCCAATGACTCTCCTCCTATCTCTCAATTCCTCTCTCTTGTCCTTCCTCTCTCCCCCTTTCTATCATGTTTCTCTCTCTCATCCTTCCTCTCTCCCCCTTTCTCTCATGCTTCTCTCTCTCTCTCTCTCTCTCTCTGGCCTCAAATCCTCTCTCTTCCCCCATCACTTTATCTCTCTCTCCAACTATGTTACTATATCCATCCCTTTCTCCTTCTCTCTCCTTCTCTCCTTCCTTGTCTTCATCTCTCATTCTATGTCTCTTTATCTCACCCCCAAACACACACACTCTCTATCCATCTCTCCCTTGTCACTCCTCCCTCTCCACTTCTCAATTTTTATGTCTTTCTTCTTCCATCCTTCTCTCCCCCTCCAACTCCATCTCTCTATCCCTCCTTCTCTCCTCCACCTCTTGTCCTTCCTCTCTCTTCCTTTCTCTCCTACCTCCCTCTCTCTTCCCCCTTTTTTGTCTTTTTATCTCTCTCTACCCTCTAATCCTCTCTCCTTCTCCCTCCCTCTCTCCTCATCTCTCTCGCACCTCCATCTTTGTGTCTCCCTCTCCCTCTCTTACCCTTCTCTACCTATCTCACTCCTCTCCTTCTCTCTCTTCATTCTTCCTCTCCCTTCTCATTCAATTTATCTCCATTTCTCCCTTGTCACTCCCTCTATTTCTCCGCCTCTATCATATATCTTTGTTCTTCTCTCCCATATATATCTAGATTTAACACACACACACATATATCATGATATTTTAATATATATTATAATATACAGAATTTAATATTGTATTAACCCAAAGTTATTAAATTAATAATATTAATACTATAAGATATTAATATGAATATTAGATTTAATAATAAAAATAAAAATAAAAATATTAATATTCTAATATCAATATTAGGTTAATAATATTTTATTTGCATGATATTAATAATAAATTGGTCCATGGTATTTGGACTATAGGCTTAGTATATAATTAGATGTTGATTTCTAATCATGTTTGATATATTTTTATTTATTTACCTTACCTATTTATACCTCTTTGATATTTATTTATTTACCATACCTCTATTATAAATATGGTATTTTTCCCATAGTATTTGGAGGGCCAAGAATTCACCTAAATAAAACTTATTTTTTGAGTTTTTGTAAATCTAAAGAGGTTTATGGAGTAAATATAAAAACAGGTTTTGTTTATTTTCCATACCTCTTGTTTATTTATATTTATATTTATTTAACTTACCTCTGTACTAAGTATAAAAAGATGTTTTATTTATTTACCATACCTCTAGTTTATTTACATTTTTATTTATTTACCATATCTCTTTTTTGAGTGTTCTTAACCCTATTCATATTTTAAATTTATATTGTTTAATTACGCCGTAAGGCATCATTATTTGAAAACAACTTTCCTAACTGCTACCCTGTTAGTGTTTGGGCCATTGTATGAAATGTTAGATGATTGAAATGATCTAGACCATTAGATCCATTGACTCCTTCAACCTAACTAACTAACTCACTGAATGTTATGAAATAAGATACATCATGTAATTTGGATCATTTCATGGTCTCGCCCACGCAGGTGTAGATGCATTGTTGAGATCGACACTAATGAATGCCTAGGTACAGAAGATCACATGGACACCCATTGCATTGCTGAGATCGACACCAACGAATGCCTAGGTACAAAAGATCACATGGATCCCCAAAGCAAGACTGTAATGAATCGGCTCTCCATCGTCTACTCAGTAATGATAAGTCACATGATCCTCATGGATAAGACACCGAATTGAAAGACAATAGCGACGAGAAAGTCAGAGAGCTGCTCTTAAGATTGTTGGACCAGGTGACCCTTTCTCTCTCTTCCAATTGAGTTTCATGGTTTTCCCCTATTTTTTCAGAACATATACATATAAATTAGGTAGTTGGTAGAAGAATTCTTCGTTATCATAATTTTTGTTTCAAGAATTTTGTTAACCAGAGTCGATTATGTATGCATGTGTCTTGCTACCCAGAATGGATTCTGTATGCATGCATTTTACTACCCAGAATGGTTTTTTCATGTATGTATGGATAGGTTGACACAGTTCTATGGTTGTGGGCAACGATATCACTAGCTTAGGGTAATACTGACTCCTGGGAAAATATTGCATCTCTGAAACCCCCATAAACTCTAGGTCTGATATTTGTTTGAAGGATTACAGAATGTGCTAAGAATCGAGCTTTGTTTATCAGTAAAGATAGACTCAAGAGTAAGTTGATCTCAGGGCACACGAACTCTGCTGTCATCCTTAGATTTTATAGGTAATTTTCTTGCAGAACCAAGTTCTCGAAGGGCCAAGACTGGTTATAGGTTAGGGTTTTAGGTTGTGTGTAATGAATCCGCTTCAAATATTGCACAATAATTTGCTTAATAGCTATTTAAATATGCAAGTTTCTTCTAATTTCAGGTCGAAGAAAGAACAAATCAACAACAATGGTCGACTGGGGGTCGGTCTCAAGAACGGTGGCAGATACCCATCGATAAATAGAAACTTGCTTCTACCTCATTGGTCATAAGGGTTTCATATCCATGTTTGTAAAAACTTGTGCATTAATTGAATTTAAATTCATTTAATAATATGTACTGGCACCATATATGCCCTTTTTCACATGCCCAACTTATGGATCTTTAAACTATCTAGCATAGTTGCAGTTATGTCATGAAGTTCTCATAATTGGATGTGGCTGGACTTGCAGACAATATACAATACATAAGTGTTTGGTTGTAAGGTCTTAGAAAATCAATATTTTGTGGGGTGAGAGACCTGAAGAGTATCTGATTATTATATAAGATTTAAACCTTTATTTTGATTTCTTCTTCAGTAGCCCATAACTAGAGTGAATACCACAAAGATTTCTTTTGTTTTCTGGTAAGAAACGATTTTAAATTTTTTTCCATTTTTACTATCTCTCGAAGAAATTGGCTGGAATTTTCCACAAAGAATTATAAGATAGTTTAGTTCAATGTATTTTCAAGTTTGAAGAGGTCTTGTAAAGGGTCATCTCCATTTTTTGACTTGTTTATTACAGTGAGTGGTTTTGGAATCCTTTTATATTCTATCTCAGCAGGGACTAGTCCTTGAAGAGAATTAGGTGGATTGATTACACAATAGATCTTGAGTTGGTTTTAGTTGGAAAAATTTAAATCCTGATCTTGAATTCATCATTAGGGTTGGGATTTGTTGAATTGTTGTTCTTGAATAATATAAAGACTTCCTACATATATATTTTGGAGGATAATGCACTAGTTACATTGTGGAGGACAAGGCATTGCAGTGTTATTCGGTATAACTAATGAACTCAAGATTAAGGGTTTGTTCTACAATAAAACTAGGAATTTAAAATTAAAAGCATGATATAGTGATCCCTGCGAAGTATCTATCTATGAGCAAAACTCTAATTACGTTGTCTTATTGGAGACCTCAAATTTGAATCACTTGGTAGTTTATTTGTGTCAATACACAAGAATCCAGTTTTTATACAAACTGTTTGTTTATGCAGCTAGTTAGTCTATTATCTGATTTTCATGTATGTTTCAGTTTATGTCTATACCTGATTCTCTTTGATTAGTGAGGATTGGGCTCTTTGCCATGCGGTGATTATTTTCTGGTGGCTTTGTGGTGTGAATTTCTCTTCCTTCATAGTCAAGACATGAATTTTCAATTACTTTATCCGTTAATCAATCCATTTCTTCAATATTTTCCTTGAGTTCTTCTTGATGCTTTTTTGTTCCATGTGTCTATCAGGCTCTTCTTGAAAATTGGCAACTGAGTTTGCATCTGTCATGTTCCTAGATATGGAATGTAGTCTCTAATTTCCTTTCCAATCCATTGAACTTGCGTATGCTGTGGATGCTTTGATACACACCATTTATACCTCTATGTTTCTTCAAGAGGCTTTACATTATCTGTGTCCCTGATTATTTCAAATTGTTGTTATTTCAAAATGTAGCTTCCCTGGCAACATCCTTTTGGCTTTATCATTTCTTTTGAAGTCATCTCATGGGTCTATGCCTTAATGTTTGACTGGCAATGCATTAATGCTTTTCTGGTAATACCTTCAAGATTCCTTTTTGAGTGCACATTCGAGTAAGTCTTTATGGTATCATGGTGTATATTTCTATTGTTGTCCATGCTTTCCATGAATAATCTAATAACAGAAATATTGTTCTAACTCCTGCCCAATAACATTGAACAGTTGAACTTACATTGAGTGATTTCTTGCTTACATCCTGTGCTGGGCTGGGTGTTAGTTGCCAATCTTCTTTCATTTTGATTTTCAAATTCATTAGAATGTCAAAAAAATTGAGTAAAAATGAGTGATTTTTGTTTTTCTCTATATCCACTAACATTTTCATGTTTTTCCATAGCAGCAGCTGAATTTTGCATGTATGGAATGTTTGCTAAATTTATTTCTAAATTGGAAATCAATTTGGTCATATTTTGGGTTATAGGTTTTTTTATTTTAGTCACAATTTACAAAGTTGTTCTGTCTTGGTGTCTCTAACTTGGGTCATTTTCCTTTGTGTCCTACCTTGTTGTGCTTGCAATTCTCTCAGTTTAAAACCATATAGTTGTGCATGATCTGTCTCATTAAGTAATAAGAGCGTCATCTCACAAACTGAAAGTCTTAAGCAATAAGTACTTCATCTTTGCAACATCTGGTAATGGTGCAATTGCCAGTATATGAATTAATTTGAAAAGTCTAAAAACAATGCTTTAAGTTTTTGTTGTAATGGATTTGAATATTGTTATTAAATGTGAAGAATCCCAACAATAAAAAAATTAAATAAATAAAAAATAATATAACAAGCAAATTTCTTTTTAAAACTGGTTTCTGAGTAATTAAATCACCATTTTCTTGCTCATTGCATTGTAAAAAAAATTACAAATATAGATATATGATTCAATTCATACATTTAACAGTTTGAAAATTTTCTAAACATCCAACAATGTAATTTGAAATGTTGCTGAAGTCATTCTTCTTTAACCTATCAAATTGAACCTGCACATAGAAAGAAAAATAGGTACACTCACAAGTTGCCTATTTATAGCAATTCAGACTGTGTGTATAGATGGATACCACTAGATGGATAACTTCTCCTCAAAGCCCTTCCAGGTTCCCAGATTTTTTTTTACATTTACAATTTCCCACAGATTTATTTGACCGGGCTGCTCAATTTGGCACTTATGGATGTGGGGGGCAGAGATCAGGATCAATCCACATTCCCAATACCTTCTATATTTAAATGGCGGTGCTTTCTCTAACACCAAGGCCGATCTTTTGGCACTTTTGGGACTATTAATATTTGCAAACATGATCCATTTACACATTGCCATATATGGTGATTCAAAAGCCATTATTGAAACTATTAACGGTAGAGCTATTCTCTCCACACCTTCACTGACCAATTGGATGGAGCCCATCACAATTTTCATAGATTCATTCACCAAGATCACATTCTCTCATGTCTACAGGTACTGGAACAAGACTGCAGACTCCTAGTTGAAGAAAGGATTATGCGTGGCCCCTGGCTACATCCACTATCGGCAGAAAGAGGAACAATACTGCAGATTCCTAGTTGAAGAAAGGATTATGCGTGGTCCCTGGCTCCATCCACTATCAGTAGAAAGAGGGAAATGAGATCATAGATGATGGGGAGTTCACTTTTGAGTGACTCCATGCATTTTCATTTGAGCATTATACCTTGGTCATTTTGAATTTTTGGTTTCTATATATTGTGTAATTTTGATAGTTTATAGCTCTCAATTTTGAAGTCACTACACACTGTTAATTAGGGTAGAATGTTAATTATGCAATATATATGTAATTAATGTATCTGTACCTTTAAGATTGAAGTCCCCTAGCATATAGTTTTATGTTGAATGTATATATATCTTTAGGATTGAAATATGAAGCCTAACATACAGTTATATGTTGAATCCAGATGTATTGGTTTATTGGTTTTCTTTCATATAATTTTTCCTCCCAAAAAAACTCAGACTATGTGAGTCTGCTTTTCCCGAAATTTCAGGATGGGTATAGGTGGTTTTTAAGGTAAAATTTGTCTCTTTCAAACTATTTTCTTGCAGGTTTTTTCCTAAAGTTTAGATTATGGCAATTAGCTTTTCACAAATACATAAATTCAATGGAGAAAATTAACATGGACAAAACTCAACCTCTTTCCAAAAAAAAGGTGTGCTTTGGCCATTTTAAAATGGTTCACATGGTCTAAACTTAAAAAAATTAACATCTGAAATTGAAATTTCCCTTAGAACATTTTATTTGTCTATTGAAGTATCAGATTTAGCACACTCCAATTCAATAAAGTATCCGATTGACGTTGATTGGGACTATCCTTTTATATAATATTTAAAGAAATCAATACTCTGTAGCAGTGCACTCCAATAATCATCTTATATTTGGCATACATTTTTGATCAATTGTGATGTACAAACATTTTCTATATCAGTTTGTTTAACATCCAATCCATGCTTAGATAACTGCACGTTAAAGAGGAAAAATGAAAGCAGATAGCTATTTTTCTCAGTATATTGGGATTTTCAAACCCACAGAATTGAAATATTACAAAACCATTAGGCAAAAAATGAAATTTTTACTAATGTGAATTGCACAGTGCCCTGCAATTGTGACACCCAAAAACTTGGAATTACAATCCAAGTTTCAGAAATTTCTTGTCACCATACATCATAGATCAAAACCCTTCTTGATTGAGGTTGATTGAAGATATTTTAGTTAATAAAACCAGTAATCATCCAGACCACATTTCTGCCCTTGAGAGTCCTCTCCCAACACCTTCATTTTACAGAGAACAAAGTTATTTCGGTTTGGGCAAGCTGCTTGGCAATGAGCTCATGAGGTGGGATCATATTCCTCTCACAATCCCACCCTTCATCATCATCAATACTGTCATCTTCAACTAACCCATGACTTCTACTCCAGCAATGCTCAATTTTTTTCTCCTCCCATGACATCTGAGACCAGTCCGGAATATTTACAGGCGCAGAGGACCGCTACCTCATTCTCCTCTTATCCTTCTTATCTTTCTCTTCATTGTATGACTCCTTCCTATGAATCTTCACTAATATTGTGCTATTGTTAGTGTTCCCCTCCTTTCCTATCGATCTGCACACTGCAACACCATTACAAACATTTTCCTCAAAACCAATCTGGTTGGAGGTCTCTACATCAATAATAGCCATATATCCTCCTCAAACTCTTCCATCCTCTCAGATTTCTCAACCCTTTCGGATTGCTCAATCCCTAAGAGCTGGTACATATGGTGATTCTCAAATTTAGGCTTCCATAGCATCGATTTTCTCCCCCTGACAACCACCCAAGATCTTTCTGCAATGCTTTTCTTCAATTCCCAATAATTCCACTCCTTAGATCCTATATGAAGCTGCTCAGATTGAACCAATTCAAATATCTTTTTGGCCTCCACATAAAATTTTCCAAAAAATACAAGAACCCAACTCCTATTCACTGGATATGACCCAACCCAACTCAGATTGATCTAATTTCAAAACCACATCCCCTCCCCTTCCCTTTTATAGGTCCGAGGAATCATATTCACAATGGTTTGTAACAAGTAAAGTGAAGTTAAATTCAAAACTTCAAGATAACCTATTTGTTGAACTTGTTTTTTCTTTCACTTTTAACCATAATCCTAGATCCATTTCAATGGTTGAAATTCAAACCCAACCCATGGAAGTTGTCTTATCAAAGCATTAACAGGTTGGCTGAATAATTTAACTATTAGAAATTCTAGCAGAGATTAAGACACAAAAAAATATTAAAAAAAAAAACATTTTTGAATATATAAATAAACTCTGCAATCAACTTATTCATATTACAAAATTCAAAATTACCAATCCAAAAATCCCAATATCCAAAAGAATAAAAAGGATACCATAATACAATTGGTCTTTTATTTTTGGAGTTGTTTTTAGTGCGAAATCTTGATTTGTGTTATTTAAACTAGTTTTTTCACTGCAGATATGGATTCAGCACCCTGAAAAACCTTTAAGACACTTAGGATTATGCATGGATTACTCATCAAACTTGCTATTTCAATAAATTTCTACCAAATTTCAAAAAAATTAGGTCTAGAAAAACCGCCTAAAAAACTTCCAAAAAATCTTACTAAACATAACTCCTTTGTCTTTTACCATATTTCATTATCATTATGATTTCATTCAATTATCTGTGAGATGCTTTTTGTATATGTCACTTTATCCACTGTGTTTTTTTAATTTCTGGATGCAATGAAGTGGATAAAGTTCACAACAAACATGTGTATTTTTGTTAAAAATATATATTTTTAGACTAAAATTTTGACGAATTAAAAGGTGAAATGGTTTTGAATCTACCTACAGTTTTTAAAAATCCCCCAAAAAATAATCAATTACAAGAAATTTTGTGGACGTTTCATTTGGATTTTCGATTTGCTGGACCAATTAGCATGGCTGCACAAATTTTAAAATCTGGGGCTAGTCTCTGAAGAGAATGTTGAATGCAGAGAAAATTTCCGAGACGTGCATGTGATTATTTATTCTGGGTTTTTTTATTTTTGTCACAATTTACAAAGTTGTTGTCTTGCTGTCTTTAATTTGGGTCATTTTCCTTTGTGTCCTGCCTTGTTGTGCCTGCAATTCTCTCAGTTTAACACTATATAGTTGTGCTTGATCTATCTCATTAAGTAATAAGAGCTTCATCTCACGAATTGAAAGTCTTAAGCAATAAGTACTTCATTGGTGATGGTTAGGATGAAAGTGCTTTTTGTTGTGTTCATTGTCTACAAAATTTATGGTGCCATTTCGTGGTCCAATTTTGTTGGAAACCATTTTGATGGTTGGTTTTTGATTGTTGGTTTTGGGTATCTATGGTCTTTGTTGCACACATTGCTGGTGTTTCTCTTGATGCTCTTTGTTTGTTTGGTTGCAATCAATTGAACTATGTGGACATTGGCATTTTTCTTTTTATTCTCAACTTTGGAAAATTTGGAGCATGGTTTCGTCTTTACAAATTAGAAATTGAATTTTATGAGCACTGCAACCTTAAGAAAGATTAGCACCTTGCTCATATAAGAAATTTTGGTTTTGGAGCAAGGAATATTAGAAAGGCTTCTGTTTATGAGGAATACCCATCACAAAGTCTTAAGTTTGTAACACCATCTATTGTTATTAGCATAAATTCCATATTTGATTTGAATTGTATTTTTATTACTATTAGCCAGATATATACTTCCATATTTGTTTTGAATTGGACTTTTACTTTATTTTTATTTCTTAATCCTTTTCAATATAGCTGGAATGTGCCTAATGCTGAAAAACATATGTTTCCTCCTTGGAGTATAGGTTTGAAGGAGGTAGTTACGGCGTTTCCTTTGCAACATCTAATAATGGTGCAATTGCTAGTTTATTTTTAATAAATTTTTAATTGTTTATTTATATTGTTATGTAAGTTATTGTTTAAGCCAACATTATTTAGATTTTAATTTTTTTTTTAAGCTAACATTAATGAAATTTCATCCAAACAAATGCATTTACACATCTCCCTCATAATAAATTATAAAATACACCTCTTAGCATAACAAATAACTTAATAAATTTAATCACAATTTTTCTTTAAATAATAAAAGCAAGCAATATTATTTCTATATTACTTTTTATTAAATCATAAAGATAGATATAATATTTATAATAAAAAATTCTAAAATCTCTTAACATCTTTATGACATAAACATGCCTACGAAAATTATATATATGGTTAACCTGAAAATCGATATAGGTAAAAGGTAAACTAATAACAATGAAATAGTACATTTATTGCTATATTCCTATTATATCGCAACTAAGTGACATATAGGGATAGGAATGGTGGTGGAGGATTATCTTGTCCATAATAAAATAATATTTTCCAGATGTTAAACCATAGTTTTAAATGAATTGTGCCAGGTAAATTGGCTTATGCATTTCCGCCGCCACATGGAGGGCTACAGAGCCCAAGGGAATACGTAAGTGAAATTTTGTCATCTGTGGGTGGGAGTGAGGAAGCGAGCTTTCGTTGGTTTCGACGAAGACCGTGGATGTACACACTATCCACGTTCTTTTTTCATGGCATTGTTATTAGGTGGGGATTTTATAATTATAATAATATGGATTAATTTTCGAGCTATAGGTTAAAAAAATTATAATTTATTTTATATGATACTGGTTTATATGATATTTTTTTAATTTATTTAATTAAAAGATAAATATGACGTAATATTTTTAAAGTAAATCTCAATTTATGTAACTATTATGAAAATATTATCAACAAGTGTTATATCAATATCTCATTTATAATAAATATTAAAATACTTATTTCATAATATGTCTTACTTTACTAAAATAAATAAATAAAAAGTCATCATAAAACTAATTAAAATATAACTTGATTTTAAATTGATAATAATAATAACTCTTCTTCCAATCTCATAGCTTATTAACACCTCATGCCTAAAAAACCTATAATTTAGTTCATATGACATTTTTTTTAAATTAATGAATTAATTAGAAAAACTTAGCCACTTTATAGAGAAATGTTATCTTTTAATTTATAATATTTAATAGAAGTTAAGTCACTACTATCCACATAATAATTATTAATAATTAAATTAAAATTTTGAAATCTTATTTTTAAATAAACAACTCATTAATATTAGATACACTCAAAATAAAGCAGATAACAAAATTAACAATAATTAAAATCTTAAATTAAAAATTAAATATATAACTAAAATATATTTTAATAATAAAAAAACTTCATTTATAAATACAAATAACTTAATAAGACTTATGTTGGGTATTCAAATTTATTCTGTTGCTGTTGGATAAGACTTAGGGTTGGGTATTCAAATTTATTCTGAAGCGGTTAGTGATATTATGCGAGTGTACTGCAAAATAACTGTCCACAAAGCTGTTTATTTTGACTTGTGTCGACCAACTTGTGTTTTCCACTTGGACATTTTGGTGACTCAGCTTGCGAGACAAATATCTCGCAAACAACCAATTGCTGTAGTCTAAAAAAAGTAACAGAATGGCCTGGAATTCAGCAGAGATTTTGAAAAAATATGGCAAAGATTTTATCAAAATCTTGTTTACAGTGGTTAAAATTTAGTATTTTGGGTGTCCTAAGGGTTTTTGATAGTGTTGAATCCATTTCCACTCTCAAAAATGGATTCCAAACACTGTAACTACCTCATTTTTTGAATTTTACTGAACCAGATTCGGACAAAAACCTGCTGTCCGGGCTATTCTGTTTCCTGGAAAGACAACTCCCATACAATTTGGTTGATACAAATATTTATACGTGTGGGGCCTCACTAAGCAACATGTGCATTTATTATGTTTACTCAAAGTCAACAATATTTAATAGTTGAAAAAAATTTAAGGCTTTGAATAGGGTTGGTGCTTTTAGGATTTCATTTATATTTATTTATTTATTTTTAATAAATGGAGGGAATTTGTTTGTAAAATTATTTGTCATTAAATATTTTGACCATTAAATATTATGTTTGAAAATTTAATATGCATAATATGCATGCCATCGTTATTGAAAAGTAGAATATCAGTTAGTTAGTTGGTTTGTTTGGGATTTAATTCCAATAAGATTACAAATTCAAATCTCTTAAGAAAGATTAAAGAACAAAAACCACTATATAAAAAATATACATTCCATTTCAATTGAAATATGTGCAAACAAAATTAAAGAAAATATAATTACAAAATTAACATACATATTAATTTTAATTTAATATATTTTATTTTATTAAATTTATTATTTAAATTGATAAGCAAATTTAATTATAATACTATATAATAATTTAATATTTAAAGATAAATATACAATATTTTTTGATTAAATTTATCATTTGAATTAATAAGTAATTTGTAAAATAAAATAATCAATAAATAAATTTAAAATTTAGTTACAAAATTTAATTTTAAAATTTTAAATAATTTTATGAATTTATAAATATTTATGAAATATAAAAAGAAATATATATATATATATATATATATATATATATATATATATTAACGTTTAATGAATTTTAATTTATATCATAGATTTTTTTTTTTAGAATTTTTTCTTATCTGATCCATAGTTACAAGTTATAGAATTCTTTTGGTGGTAGTGACATGTAATGGGACAGTGTCAACCATTTCGAACCAACCAATGTGGTTCATCATTAGGATTAGTTAAGAGATTAGATCATGACATTAAGTTTAAATAAATGTAGAAATGGTCAAACTAATAGTGAATAGTTTGACTTTGAAATTTGATTAATAATAGCTAATTTTATTGTATTTTAAAGTTATTATTATCATTATTATTTTTAAAAAATATATTAACTAATAGTGATAATAATATATATTTCAATTAATTTAATTAATTAATTTATTTAATTGTATTTATATTTACATTTCTAATATATATATATATCATAAAAGGAGCCTAAAAACCAAGGAACAAGAAAAAGGGGCGGAAACAAAAGACAATCAAGAATTTTGTTTATTACGCCATAAGGAGTCACTATTTGAAAACAACATTCCTAGCTGCTATTTTGTGCTTGTTTAGGTTATTGGATGAAATGTTAGACAATTGAAATGTTCTAGACTATTAGATCCAATGCCTCCTTCAACCTAACTAACTAACTAACTCACTAAACATTACTAATGTCTTCCACATTTCTATGAAATACTATACACCCTGTAATTTGAATCATTTGATGATCTGGCCCTCCAATGGTCACAAAGATGCAAAAGTAGATCAGCGTCTTGCCTCATGTTGAAGACTTCGACCGTTGTGCTGGTATATCTCTTGTGATTCTGCTCTTTTATTCTATTTATGATCCTTATTCTCAAACTTCAGTCAACCATGATTTTGGACCGATTCTTGGTTCTTCCAAATATTTTCACTTACATTAAACTCAAATTTTCAAATTTTAATGGTTTTCTATATAAGATTGGGCTCTGCCGAATTCGATCCTTGGACTGGTAATTTTTGCTAGTTTCTTTGAGCTTTTGTTTGAATGCTTTAGTTTGGAATTCGTGCATTTAACCTTACTACCAGAAATTCTCTGAAGAATATGGTGCGAGCCGCAATGTAACTACTGTGGTGGCCTCATTTTTGTAGAGATGAAGTTATTTATTTTCAAATAAGCATTTTCATTCTTTCACTTCATATCATTCAATGCACTGTTAAACGCAATGTATTAAAGTTAAGGAACCGTCGGCAATGTATTAGGTTTCATCCTTCTAGGAATTGAAATAGGAAATGTCCCAGAATCTCATTCATTATGGAATTGAACCTGGTAATGTTCCAAGAATCATTCTTTATGGAATTGAACCCGAGCGCCCAGAGGTGGAAATGAAAAGATCCCAACATGCAGGTAAATTAGTCAAAGATGCAGAATATAATTTATTCAAACGACCTTTGAGAATGAGTACAAGTTGTAAGTAAAAGAAGAGACAAAGGAGACTGCAGTCGGTAGTACACAGCAGAGGCTAGAGAAGTCTGATAAGTAACCGATAATCCCGATCTCCATGATCTGTATTTGTTCGCTATGTCCAGAGGGGGCAGATAAATTTACAGACTTTCGTGCATGGATTGTTGAGACATTTTCTCTTCCACTCACTGTTGAGATTTATAGTCTGCTCTGCTCTGATACGGTACATCACAATTAAGAAGTTTAAAAATTAATTCTTTAACATTTTATATCTTAATAAAAAAATTACGATATTAGTTCATTTGGCTCATTTTTTTTTGGTTTTGTTTTGTTTTGGTTCTTTATTTTTCTAAGGGCGGGCACAATTTTTTCCTTGTTAATTAAAGCAAATCCAAATCCATGGATTGTTTAACCGATCACACAAGAATACCCTAAAAACAATCACTGATTTTTCTACTACTTTAATTATTTATTTTGTTCAAATAAGTTCTTCTCACTGGTTGCTCACGATTACTCACCACTCCTTATTCTTACCACTCTTTTCTTCTCTGGTATTCTCACATAAATGCTTAAAAATTATGATGGCCTTTTCCTTTTATGTGTTTTCTCACATAACTGCTAAAAATTAACATGACCTTTTCCTTCTATTTATTTAATCAAGTTTTGAAAATGCTAAAACAAATGAGTGTAAATATATTTGACCATTCTTGTACAGGTTCCTGATTTCCACACGTTTTAAGAGGTTGTCCTACAGAGAAGCAATTTCGTGCTTTGTCATACAACTTAGTGTGCCATGAAAATTGACAATTTAAAACCATTTTTGTATTTATAATTTTATTAGCAATATAGGTATGAATGGATGTATAGATGCATGTACCCAGGGACTAGACTAGTAGCTTCATCTTCAATCATTCCTCTTGTATATGGTTTCCCTAAACCAAATTGTTTCGCTACGCAGACTTCAACCATTTTGTTGGGCGGAAGTGAGTTTGTATTTCTCTGAGTTTGCAAGCACCCGGTTATTAGGCATCATAATGCAGGGCCTGTAACGAGCTAGTTTGTATATGAGAAATTAACTATTCTTACATCCATAGTATGCGGACAGTGTAACTCAATCATATGGTCATACATATATTCAAGATAAATTCAATTTTTGTTTTTCCTATATAATTCTGACATAAATTTACACGAATAGTTTTGGATATTTAAAATTAGACATCCTTGCCCAATTTATTTTCTATGTGTCACTAGAGGATTTTCTACAAGTAAATTTTATATTTCGATAAGAGAGCTTTATATATATATATATATATTTATTTATTTATTTATTTATTTATTTATTGTTTTAAACCCAATTAAAGAAAGTTTGTATAAGAGAAGATAAATTTTCATTTTATGTGATGAATATATAGCTAGAGCTTACACAACAAACTTCAGCAAAGATGGATGTTCAGAAAATGTTAAATTAAATTCATTTAATTTGGAATTCCACTAAACTAACAAAAAAAGGATTATTTTGGCAAGAAGTTATGAAGTCCGATTTTTTACCTGGTCTCTCCTTAATAAAACCTACTTGTGTTCGAACTTATGTTTGGTTCAGCGGTGTATCTACAAAGCTCTTCTAAAATATTAAGAAAATATTTGTAATTATAAATATATTTTATTGATATTATTATTTTTTCTATATTTACCATTCATAAAAGGTCATAAACATTATTCGCACTGTAGTTGACATAGAATTAGAATTTTTATTAATTAATTTAAATACAGATTTTTATTAGGTTTTTTTAGTTCTCAAGATCATTTTAAATACTCTCTTAAAGTTCACATGGAATCGATATTTATATTTATTAAACTCCGTTCTTGGCCTTCACAAAATTACTTTAGTTTAACTCATTTGGATAATCGATATTTATATTTATTAAACTCCGTTCTTGGCCTTCACAAAATTACTTTAGTTTAACTCATTTGGATAGTTATTTTTTTTTAAATGCACATAACTTCAGCCTTCACCATTGTTAATTACTTAATTAATGTTTATGTTTGAAATTTATGATAAAATTTAGTAAAGATCAAATATCAATTACAGAAAAAACGTCATCCATGAGAGTGAGCAATAATTGAATAATAGGCATGACTTATAAACATAGAGTATAATTATATTTTAAATATATTTTTCTAATATCATTAATGGAATTTATTTTATTATTTTGAAGCTAAAAATAATTAATAGAATTACACTTGTTACATATTACATTGTACATTTAAGTATAGCAATAAAGTTTATCGTTTTGAATTTAATTTTATATTAAATTTATGAAATTATGATTGCTCTAGGAGTATAGTCCCTCATGCAATATATTAAATTATGTATGTGAATAAATTTATTTCTTCAAATTGTTTGTTAATTGTATTTTTCTAATGCATTTGGAGAGCAAATTACTGCAAATTGAACATGTTTTTTTCTATAACTTTGCTTTTAATTACAAATACAAATTGGGACAGGACACAATATTTTTTCCTGCCTTTATTAAAATTGACCAAAATTACTACAGATATCTTTCCTAACAACTATTGGATCTTTTTATGAAACTTACGACGTTTCCTTTACGACATCTTGGTGATGGTGCAATTACTAGTTTATTTTGTATATGTGGTTTTGGTCACTTTTCTGTCACAAAATATTTATATGACTAGGCTCAGATATAAATATTTATATCACTTGGCACAAATATAAATAGCAACCCCAAAAATTAATTATATACTTTTCCTAATTTGAAATATATGGCCTTTAGTCCCCCGATCAGGGTGCCAACTGGCCATGCATGGGACCCTACATGAACATGGGGTGAGTGTACATGGAGGAAGCATGCGTTGGTCGTCACACCAAATTCGAAGATGAAGAGATTAGGTAATGATGGGCGGCTCCACCCACGGAGATTAATGAGGGTATTAAATAGCAATGCAAAACAGCTAGGTGCATCAGGTGGGTTGTCATGAATGTTTTGGGGAAAATGTCAACGTGTGAGGTGGAAGCGGGTTATGTAGATCCTCCTTGCCATTTCTTGGCGGTTAGTTTTCAGTCATGCATAAAGTATCAACAAGCAGTTCAACGATCGCGGGAAAACTCTACCACCTTCAGTGTGTCATTTGTGAGGGTATGTATCAAATTCTCCTTTCATATCTGCCATGAAATGTGTTTCTGGTTTTTGTTCAATGAATATGAGGATTCTGGTCTTTTTGGATTACCTGTATCTACTTCACTGTATAGTTGTGGATTACCTGGTTTATGTATTAAATCCCCCTTTCATTTCTGCCATGAAACATGCTTCTGGTTTTCATCCCATGGAGAGGAAAAGGCTGGTCTCTGTGGATTACCTGTGTCTTTTTCGATGTAAATCTTTTGCTTCCCGGTAGTTAGAAATTTTCATCGCGGATAGCCTGGAATGGAAAGAAGTTAGTGGGTTATGTGTTCAATATTTCAGTCACACGAAGGGTATAATTTAGAACTTCCTTCTCCATGTTGCTAGTGCTTTTGTCTGATTTGAGTTTTACTTAGCTTTTGTATGGAGTTATTGGCTTTGTAGGCTATATTCTGGTATTGCATGGCGTTCCTATGATCTGGATTGTCTGTCTCTTGCATTGGAGGGTTTTTATTTTGTCCAATTTGGGTTTTTTGTTATTTCCTCGTCTCTGCATGGCTCTAATTTGTACTATAACCACCAGTTTTTGGAATTAGACAGTATGGCCTCAAATGATTTTAATGTCGGTGGTGGCACTATAAAGGTTTGCAGCAAAGGCTCCAGTTTTCAGTGGGTCAGTCATGTCGGTGGTTTTGTCATTTTTCTTGATTTATCCAATTATGAGGTTATATGTACTATTGTAAATTATTATAATGTGATTACCTGGGTTTCGTCTATTGTGAGAATGGGGATTTTGGTTTATTACGTTATGTATATGGCAAAGTTTTCGTTCATGGCCTGCTGGTCTATTTAGGAGTTGTTGTTTGTTTCAAAATCGATTTCTATCAGTCTTTCAAAGTTGAGTCTAGTGTATGCCAGTGAAGACAACTAGGCCCTGCTGCCTTCTAGATAGCTTTATGCTCCTGTTTATATCACAGGTTGCTTTAATCTTGTCATGATTTGTACTATTGCAGGTCTTCCAAGAAATTCTTGCCTACACATAAAGTTGTTGGAAGACCGGAAATTGAAGATAATGGTGAAAGGCCAATCGACTAAGAAGGCTGCAAAGGATAAGGGGAAAGCCAAAGCTCCCAAACCTGCCCCAGCTAAACGTGGTCACAAGTCTGGTAAAGAGGTGATACAAAATTTGTTCTAGACCTATTCAGATGGTACACTCTGTTACATCAAACCTTTGATTAATGGGCAGGAACAAGATCCAAGGGCCAAGGAAGAAGAGGAAGCTGACCTGGCCAAAGAAGAATCGAACCCTATGGTTACTGACCATGGTAATACTCACAAAAGATGATCTTTGTTCCATCACTCCATCCACACCAATTGGATATTGAAGTGCCTTTTGGTGAAGAAAATTGTCTTTGTACAAGAGATAGGGGGAGACCCTCGAGCAACCTCAACTCTAGCGGATATCAACAGAGCCATCCAAGAAATCAACTTGTGGCAGCATCACTAGAGCGTTTGCCTGGGGCGAATTGAGAAACAGCTACAAAGCATGCACCAGGTTGACATGCCAGGCTCCATTGTAAAAGACCTGACTTCTATAGAGTCATCTGATGATTGACTTTCTATATTTATGTTTTTGTTATGATAATAGATAGAATTTACAGTTTCTTATATGTTTATGAAACGAAAGGTAGATAATAGCTACTTAAAGACAGTAAGAGACTGCCTTAAGATGTTTAAGTTTTGGATGGCCTATAACTCTTTAAGATGTACAACATACTTGATTTCCTATGGGCAGGTTGAGGCTAAAAGCTGTAAATTTTTATGACCTGCATTTTGTTTAATGAATAGAAAATAGCAAAGATCTTCTAAGTTGACAAAAAAAATAATAAAATATATAACATTTAGTTATAATTTATTTTAATAATTTAAAGTGAATTTATAAATTATATAAAAAATAAAAAAAACAACTCACAGTAATTAATTATATATTTTTTATATAATATGATATAAATATATAATTTTAAATATTAAATTTTTTTTTTTATATAATATTAAATATTTTCCCAAACCTGCCACAGTTAAAGGTGGTCACAATTCTGGTAAAGTGGTGATGCAAAATTTGTTCCAGACCTATTCAGATGGTACACTCTGTTACATTTAATCTCTGATTCATGGGTGGGAACAAGATCCAAAGGCTAAGGAAGAAGAGGAAGCTGACCTGACCAAAGAAGAATTGAACCCTATGGTTACTGACCATGGTAATACTCACAAAAGATGATCTTTGTTCTATCACTCCATCCGCACCAATTGGATACTGAAGTGCTTTTTGGTGAAGGCAATTGTCTCTGTACAAGAGATAGGGGGAGACCCTCGAGCAACCTAGACTCTAGCATATATCAACAGAGCCATCCAAGAAATCAGCTTGTGGTAGCATTACCAAAGCGTTTGGCTGGGGTGAATTGAGAAATAGCTACAAAGGATGCACCAGGTTGACATGCCAGGCTCTAGTGTAAAAGACCTGGGACCTGATTTCGTACGAGCAGAATGAGACTAAAAGTTGTAATTTATAGAAAATAGCAAAGATCTTCTTTACAAAAATAAAAATAAAAAATATATATCATTCAGTTATAATTTCTTTTAATAATTTAAAATGCATTTATAAATTATATAAAAAATAAAAAAACAACTCATACTAATTAATTATATATATTTTTTATATAATATTATATAAATATATAATTTTAAATATTAAATATTATTTTTTATATACTATTAAATATTTTTTTAATATTTAATATATAATAATTTAGGTTAATAAATTTAACTATGAAACAAAAATTTTAAAAATTTTAAAATTAAATTTTTTTAAATTTATCTTAATTTAAAAATTATTATATATTAAAAAATCAAATTTTTGGAAATGTAATTTTTTTAATGAAATTTATTAAGTTTTAAAAATTCTTATTTTAAAAAATATCTTTCTTTTAACCTATCTATTCAAAAATTAACATTAACTAATATATAAAAATAACTCGATATATAAAAATAACTTTATATTAATTATAAAAAGAATTGCATCTCCTCCTCCTCTCAAATACAATACACCATCAATAACCATGAATGACAATTCATTTTCCATCTTAGGAATGGAATGTCATACTATCTATTTCATATCAATATACTATGAAACTAATATCGAGTGCAATAACCTGTTTTAGCCATATGTGAAAGTGGTTGTTTGGGTCTCCAGTTTATTGGAATGGAAAAATTATATTTCATAACGAATAATTAATTTAGGTTTTTATTGTTTTTTTTTTATAAATTCGATTTTTTTAGTATATTTGTTTTAATTATTAATATATAGTTTTTAAATTAATTTAAATAATTTTATAAAATTAATTAAAAGTTATATTTGGTTAAAAGAAAAAAAAATTAAGATGTAATAATATATTTCAAGAAAATTAATTATGAGTTTCATGAATTTGTTTACTTTTTTCAAATAATATCTACTTTGTTATTGATTCATTAACGCTCAAAGTTATATATGTATATTTCTTAATAATATACTTGCTTAAATCCAATTGTATACTTATCCACTACTGAATTATATACTTAAATCTAATAATAAATATATACAGCTTAAACACATTGATAAATCAATAACACAATAATAAATCTATACAAAATAAACATATACATTAAATCTAATATCTAATATACATTAAATCTAATTGTAAACCTATACAACTCCAACTCACACACATTAATAAGTCTCTAACACAACCATAATGAATAGATACAACCGACCCATAACACACACAATAACAGTAGACATATACAACTCCTACAATTAATGGGTCAATAGCCCCAGTAAATATCTAGCTATCGTTCACTATCATAAGCCAGGAAAATATTTAGTTATCGTTCACTGTTTTATGTGTCCATAATTGACATTTAAATCCCATGTCTTGACGCTATTCCCATGTCCCACCCAATTCATATTAGTTATCGTTCACTGTTTTATGCGTCCATAATTGATATTTAAATGCCACGTCTTGACGCTATTCCCACACAATTCATGGCGGTGACAAATGATCTTGAAAGTTGTGTTTGTATTTCAGAGGGACTGCAATGGCTGAATTATTCAAAGTCAACGCCAGAGATTCCTACGCTTCCAAGGGATGATAGGTTGCAATGAAGAATCGTTGACTCGAGCAAAGGAGATAGGGGGAAGCTCTGTTCTACAGCTTTTTGACATATTTCTGCCGATAGTTTGCGGTTGTCCTGACCACCATTATTTTCTGTAAATTTCTTCTTTCACAGAACAACACTAACAATGAAGAATAGCATGGAATTGGTCATGGGAAACAGCGGATTGTTGTCCCTCATCTTAACACGGCTGTCGGAGCCGCAGGATCGTTACTCGGCGTCCATGGTCTGCAAAGCCTGGAACCACGCAATTGAATGGGCTGTACACAAGCTCAGTGTCAGGTCGACTGCACACCTCCCTTCTCTCCTTCCCCGCTTCAAACATGTTAAGCACTTGCAACTCCATGAATGCTGTGACCAATTGCAGGACTCAGATCTCCAGTTGATCTCGGAATCCCTTAAAAACCTACTAACCTTATCACTAGGGAGTCCTGAACAGCCTCAGGTATGCATTTCAGATCAGGGGCTTGTGGCATTTGTGAAAAATTATACTATGCTCCAGGAGATTTCCTTATCTTCAATACCCAATTTAATGGATTCTGGGATCGAGGCCATCGCTAGAATTTGTAAGAGGCTTAGGTCTATCAATCTTCAGGATTGCAGGAATTTGTCTGATGGTGCGCTCGACTCACTGAGAAATTGCAAGAATATACAAGAGTTGAGTTTAACAGGTTTCTTTGGATTCAGCCCCTCTGGTTTGTCCAAGATAGGGAAGAATTGCCCAAAGCTTCTGAAATTCTCTCTAGATTTTGGAGACTACGTCCCTGGTACTTATTCCATCGATATCACCTTGGCCCTCAGGTCTCTGGCTACCCACTGTCTATATTTGCAGATTTTGTCTTTGAAGTTCCTAAAGGGGAGCCTGAGAGAGCTGTCAGGGTTATCAACTTTGATTGCTCTGTCTATTCATACATATGGGGATCAACAAGCCTGTTCTGATTATTCATTAGCAACCATTGTTGCAGCAAACAAAAATCTGAAGGAGTTTGTGTATTTCAACTGGTCCTCTCCTTTAAATGATGCTGCTCTACTCATGATTATACAGAACTGTAGAAAGCTTGAGAAGCTTTGTTTGGTAGCTAAGCTATTGACAGAGTCTGCCTTGCTTCATATAATGGATTGCAAGGCTCTAACATCACTTGCACTGGATGGCTTCCACAGTGATGGGAAATGTCTGGCTCTGTTAAATTTCAGTGGGATGGAATTGAAGGAGTTGTCACTGAGGTCAGCCTCCTTGGTCACAGATGTAGAATTGGAGACTCTGCTTCTTTCCAACAGAAAGCTTGAAAGAATCAATCTCAGTGGGTGCTTAGTACAAACTTCAAAAGGGTTTTCCGCCATCGGTCTCTGTAGTAATCTGCAAATTCTGGATCTCAGTTTTACAGCAGTAGATGATTTAAGCTTGGCTAGTATAGCAAGTGGTGCCAAAATGCTCAGGCATTTGAGCCTGGTTTGGTGCACAAATATCAGTAATTTAAAGGTCCTCGCAAATTTCGGGGAATTAGAATATCTCGATGTCACCAATTGCAATTTTGTGACAGACGAGGGACTTGGCTTTCTTGCTATGAGCTGCAGTAAGTTGTGTCATTTAACCTTAGTATCGACAAGGATCACAGATGATGGACTAGCCAATCTTGCATGTTGCAGTAAGTTACGATCGCTGGAAATTTATCATTGTGCAGGGATCCAAGGTCCTGGTTTGGGAGTAATAGCATTATCATGCAAGCAGATTCGATCCATCGTCATAAGTGAGCGATTGGAGGGCACAGCAATAGTAGAAGAGCTGAGAAAAGAATGTTGCCTGGTACGATTACAGGACGATGAGGAACCTATCTAAGAATCGTGGTCACAAGTCATGGCTTCAAGGGCGCATCAGAATGAAAATAGTGGACAAATTGAAAGACAGTGATTTACTGATAATTCCTGAATGGTAATTATATGTATTTGTTGTATCATGATTCAGAGTTTTAAAAATTTGATTAATTTCCAATTAGGAATGGATGAAAATAGTGGACAAATTGAAAGACAATGATTTACTGATAATTCCAGAATGGTAATTATATGTATTTGTTGTATCATGATTCATTTCCAATTAGGAATGGATTGTCATAGCATCTGTTTCATATCAATATATATTTGTTGCAGTGATACATATATAATGCTTTGAATTATTCAATGTATAGGATTTTACAAGATTTTCGAAAGAAACTTAGATTTTTTTATTTTCTAATAATATGTAATATGATTTTGAGTAAGGTTGTAATTTTTCTTATTTGAATACATAATTAATTTGATTAAAAAAAATGAAGACTACACTATTGTAATTTTAAATTTTAAATTTTTAAGTTATTAATATTTTTTTCTAACTTAATATTAAAATATACATATTTTAATAATAATTAATTTAAATCTATTTTATTAATTAATTAGGAAAAATAAAAATAAAAATTTGGCAAAAAAACTTAATATTAAAACATACATATTTTAATAATGGTTGATTTAAATCAGTTTTATGAATTAATTAGAAAAAGAAAAGAAAGACGGACAAAACAAAAAAAAATATAATTTCTTGATTTGAAATTTTAATATTAAAATATAATTTTTTTAATAAGCTTGATTTCAACCTATTTTATCAATTAATCTTTCATTAATGTGTAACATCGCATTAATATTTGTTGTTTTTAAGATCGTCACAAACAATTATAATTTCAGGTTTTCATTCTAACAAGGGGCATTCTTTCACATTGTAAAAAGTAATCAAAATCCTGTAATTTATATGCTGATGGCTTCTAAAAGGAAATCTTACAAACATTTAGGTCAGCATCAAAATTTCATTTAAAACAATACATGGAGGCTGTACAAATAGTTTAGTTTTATCATTTTTTAGCTTCATTTGTTTTTTTTTTTTGGCCCAAGAGTATAATTTTTTATTTAGCCTGATTATTACCAAATTTTTTAGATAGGTAGTCTAAAATGTATGTTATAATTTAATTATGTGGATGTAGAGTTAGTTTTATATAGTTTTTATTATAATAGGTATTTTTTTAAAAATATAAATTTTATTGAGGAGGTGATTCCAGTATGTAACCCAATTTTGATGAGGACCGTAAATATTTATAAAAGTAATGGAGAAGTTCAAGTCAATAAAGAAGCTTACCACTCCCAAACCATGAGAGAAGTTCCAAAAGTTTTCCATATGGAACTTCTGAGAGTCCTACCCCATTGCGAGTCCTCCAAAACAACCCTGAGCATCATCTACAATAAAACACCTAGATGCAAAATAGATTCCAAAAAACTAGTAAAAGGTAAACCCTCACCCAAGGTTTTTTTGGAGAAAAATAGAATTACTTAGTTCGACCTTAAACAAATGTTTGAGTGCAAGTTTTGTAAGATCACTTTCCAAACCCCTACAATTGAAAGAAAGGACTTTCATTTTGGAACACCCTGGAGGCGGAACGCTGCTCTAAGTGCCCCATCAATGGATGTTTGGTGAACAACAACTATCTCCTCACAAGCTTTATCTTTTCCCTTGGAAAAATTAAATTTTCGCCCTCACACCCTGCATTTCATCATAGAAATAGGAAAATGTCCCAAACCCCCCCAAAAACCCTCAGTCATGGGGAGGATTAATCTGGATCGGAGATTACGAAGAGTTTCCCCTTAATCAAAGAGCCTAGAGAAACCCAATGAGATGGAAGACCTAGGAGAAGTATAATTTGAAGAACCAACGAGAATTTCATAGATCACTTTGACACGAGAAGCAGTTGTGACCGAATTCAAATACTTGTTTACTCCAAAACCCTGGAGGGAAATAATAATATCCGTGACCAGAGGAGATAAAGTAGATGCAAGCAATCATATAGTGGGGAGAGAAGTATTGATCCATATTTATGCAGGAACACAACCGAATACACATATAACCATAAGCACAGAGATGCAACAGAAATAATGCTTCCTTTTATTAAAATAAAATGACTGAAATAAACTAGCTACAGACAGGGCACTGATAGCTTATCTCTGAGAAGAGATGTTGTTGCTACAAGCCTCTGAGATGTGTTACAATATAACCATAATAGAAATAAATAGCTAGGGCACTGGTAGGCTTATCTCTGAGAAGAGATGTGGCGGCTACAGGCCTTTGAACTGCGTTACAATGAGACATAATGGAAATGAGTGGTAAGGGCACTGGTAGTGTATCCCTGAGAAGAGATGTGATGGCTACAAGCCCCTTCATTGTGTTACAATGAGGCTCGAAGGCCTATTTATTGTTGAGAAACAATGTAAAACCTGAAACGTCCAAAAACCTAACCCTAGGAGATGAAGCACCAACTCTGTGGGTCCCGTTTGGGTAAATTGGTGTTTCAACTTCCCAGAGACGTAACTTTGGCATCTGATCTCCGTTTGACATGCTCAATAGCTTGTTACAAAGATCTATCTGAGGAGTACAACTTTTAGTGTGAGAAAAATTGATCCATGGACCCATGTCGCTGTTGGTTTTCCCAAAAAACGTCGTTTAGGCCTCAAAATGGCTCCCGAAGTTCAAGACCCAAAAAATTGCTAAAAATAGTATGTTGTGTTGCAACTTAAAAACGAGAAGAACTGATGGCGGGGGTTAAAATGGAATACGTGGGTGGCCACCAATATCCACCTGGATCATCAAGACCCTAAAATGGCTCCGAGAGTGTAGGACCTGAAAACTTGTTAAAAATAGTAAGTTACTGGAAGTGAAGAACTGGAAGATTTGATGGTGTGGGTCCAAATGGAATAGGTGGGTGGCCACCGATATCCATGTGGGTCATTCCTCCCTCCTCAGGAAGCAATGGTCCCCATTGCTTTAATCTCCTCCATGGGGGGGGAAATTCTGCTGAACTTGGTATTGGATTTGTCCATGATGTCATGGACCCGTTGGCCGATGTACTAGATGTAGATGTGCCACCGATGGGTAGTCGTTGAAGGATTTGGACAAAGTTATCCATCATCGTGTTCCTTTGTTTCTCGAGGGACTCCTGTAGCAATATTTTGATAGGATCTCCTGCTCCCTCATCTTTCTTTCCTTCTGCCATGGGGGGTCGTCGGGGTTCGTGAGGTTGAACTCCTTATACCCTGGCTGCGTTGGGGACATGAAAAGAAAAACAGAGAAAAAGTAGACCGCTCTGATACCATTGATCCGAATTTATGAAGGAACGCAACAAAATACACATATAACCATAAGCACATCAGTGCAGTGGAAATAATGCTTCCTTTTATTAAAATCAAATGACTGAAATAAAATAGCTATACATAGGGTGCTGGTAGCTTATCTCTGAGAAGAGATGTGGCGGATACAAGCCTCTGAGTTGTGTTACAATAAAACCATAATAGAAACAAACAGCTGGGGCACTGGTAGGCTTATCTCTAAGAAGAGATGTGGTGGCTACAGGCCTCTAAACTGTGTTACAATGAGACATAATGGAAATGAGCGGTAAGGGCACTGGTAGCGTATCCCTGAGAAGAGATGTGACGGCTACAGGTCCCTCCACTATGTTACAATAAGGCTCGAAGGCCTATTTATTGTTGAGAAACAATGTAAAACCTGAAACATCCAAAAACATAACCCTAGGAGATGAAGCGCCAAAACTGTGGGTCCCGTTTGGGTAGATTGGTGTTTGAACTTCCCGAGGATGTAACTTTGGCATTTTATCTTCGTTTGACGCGCTCAATAGCTCGTTCGAAAGATCTATCTGAGGAGTAAAAATTTCTGTGTGAGCAACATCGTTCCATGGTCCCATGTTGCTCTCGGTTTTCCCAAAAAACATCATTTAGGGCCTCAAAAAGCCTTTAGAAGTTCAGAACCCGAAAAAATGCTAAAAATAGCAAGTTTTTCTACAACTTAAAAAAGGAAAGAACTGATGGTAGAGGTTCAAATGGAATAGGTGGGTAGCCACCAATATCCACTTGGATCATCAAGGCCCCAAAATGGCTCCGGGAGTGTAGGAGTTGAAAACCTGCTAAAAATAGTAAGCTGCTGGAAGTGAAGAACTGAAAGATTTGATGGTGTGGGTCCAAATGGAATAGGTGTGTGGCCACTGATATCCACCTGGATCAAGTATTTTTATCGAGAACAGTCAAGGACTTCGCTAAAACAAAAGTAGAAGAGGTCATTAGGAGAATTTTGAGGTCTAAAATGGGCCTCCTGAGGAAATTATAGAATAATAGTGGAAATAATAAAATAAGATTTGATGACATCATCAAATTTTAAAGGCAAAAATAAAAAAATTACTTTTTCAACTCATATTTTCAACTTATCTCCTAAAGTTTTTACTCAAATTTTGAGCGGGAACACTCATTGGATGCAAAATTTAATTCCTCATCCAAGGAGTACCCATGATGCATACTTTCAATGAGTCCTACTACACGAAAAATGAGAAATACATGAAAAACGTGATTGTAATCACGTTTATCATGTATTTCTCATTTTTCATGTAGCAGGGTCCATCGAAAGTATGCACATGGGAACTCCTTGGATTAGGAATTAAAATTTGCATCGAATGAGTACTTCCACTCGAAATTTGAGTAAAAAATTTGGGAGATAAGTTCAAAATACAAGTTGATAAAGTAGTTTTATTATTTTATTATTTTTTAATCTTTTTGCCCTTTTACTTAAAAATGGTAAATCATCCCCCATGGTTGACATCATCATCTTGAATCCTATTAGTTCTTATAAAGTTTATTTTTGTTGTACATTTTTCTTATAAGTTCCCATTTCAGACCTCAAAATCCCCTAATGAGTGGCTACCTCCAAGACAGGTAAATCAGAGACCAAAGGATCGATTAACATGCCACTCAATGCAACAACGCTCAGTGAAACCTATGGAGCACCATCCAGGCTCTCAATCGATGAAATTTCCTCTCCCACCGACACCTTAGCTGCCACCCTTTTCTTTTTATGTATCGGGGCAAGAGCTCCCATATGCTAAAAATGAATATTACAATTTTGTACCAAGTGGTTGTAATTATGACACCTTCTGCACCTGAAAGATAATCCTTTATAGTCCAATGGTTGTAATTGATCTCGCTCTAGACCAATGTTTATTTCCTCATGTAATTTTTTACACAAGTCCAAACTAACTAGAATGCACGCCACTGTCAAATCCCTTGTTTCATCAAAAGAGTAATCCACTTCAAGAAAATTCCCAATAATATTTCCTAGGTTAGCAGAACCCTGAGGATTCGACATATGGGTTGGGATTCCTAGTAGGCGAGCCCAAATAGGAACCACATTGCATTGTTCCCCGCTTGCATTGAATTTCGGTGCCCATATTTTGGAAATGTTAAGAGTAGAGTTGATAGATCAGATAGTAGTTGCAAAACCAATGTTTCGCCTGCATAAAAATGTCTAATCATTTAGAAACCTTAGCACATAGGAATTTATCATGCCAAGAAATAATAGATTCCTTACTAAGTTTGCGCCCATGGGCTCGCCCGACCAAAGAATTTTCACCTACATTCTAGAGCTTCCGCCATTTCGATGTAGTTCCTCAATAATTAATCATATAGGACTGAAGCAATTTCCTTCTTTAAAACCTTGAATTTTTTGCACTAGGGAAAAGCAGGGAGCCTGGATCAACCCCAACTCTACCTACACTCCTATAGACCCAACACTAGGACCCTTCGAGGTAACTATATGAATCTCATGGGACTACAAGGAAAAGACCTTCTAGCAGAGGTTGTAATAGAGGGTTTTAGTGTTATAAAATTGGCAAAATTTGTCACAAAACTTCTGCTAAAACATCTGTTCATGGGAATGAATGTTTTAACGAAGCTTATAACGAAACTTCATCACAACTGAAAAAAATTGGGTGGTTGGGGGTTTTAGCTGATGTTTTTTTTTTGGTTCACTTTGTGGAACAAGCAACCTTAATGCACTACTTATAGAAATGCACCAGGCTTCATACATAATTAAAAGCACAAGGCGTTTAATTCAAAGAGAAACCACATCTGAGATGTATAAAACCCCGGTGCTTACAACAACAAAAATCCCCTATGTGTTCAACTCAAAAGGGCACCTAAACTTGAAAAGTATACCACCTCGGTGCTTATATAAAAAATCCTCATTCATTGTTTCATGAAGGAAAGGCTCTAGGGCACCCAAAAAACAATTGCAGTACTAGTTCTTTCTGTTAAACATGCAACACGGACACGTCTGGTTTTTATAAACGCACCTGTGTGTTTGTTATATAGAGGTGTGAGTGTTGTTAATTTTAATAATGCATCAGGAATGGAAATAATATTTTGTAGAACCGACGGGTGTTAGTTATGTGAAAGAACTGATGTGTTAAGAGTTATAATGCACTGGGGCATTAATTAAAAAAAATTTTGGTGCTTGAAATCCTGAAAGCCTCGACGCTGTCATTTTTTGAAAAGGCACCAATTATGCTCAACGATGATGTGACAACGCTTTTATTTAAAGTCAAGCAATGATGTTATTTTATGTTATGGATGCACCAGTGTTTTGTATGAGATTTTCTCTTTTTTGGAGACATCGACCTGTGATACTGTAATTATTGTAATTTTTTTAATTCAATATTCATTGATAAATTGTCATATATCTTATAATAGTATTCCTGTAAATTAATATTTGATTAGTTCATTTGTATATAATATTTGGATTATTTTTTTATATTATCATATTTCCCATCTCTTCATTATAATATTTAATCATCCATATATTTAATCGGTGGTGTAACATTTCACAACGACATTGGATAACACAATAGAATAAGTTAAAATGTATTTTATTATATATCAATAAGAGGCTCTTTGTCATACAAAATGGGGTTGTTATTTGTAAAACCTTGTATTTAAATTGGGACATAGCTATGTCCATGATTACATTAAATAAAATGTCTGATTTTCAGAGACAATTATTTCCAAAAATACAACATGTTGCATTGATATCGAAATATATCATCATTATTCGAGGAAATGATATCAGTGCTCGAGTTACTTCCATGACTTGGGTTATTTGGAGGAATTTTTTTTTTATTGCATCAATTGTTTTCATCTTCTTGATCTTGTTCCATCTGCAAACATAAAAATAAAGTGTAATGAGTGTATCTTCATTGGTGAGAATAATGAAAATTGAAATAAATAATATACATCAATGTAAATCAAATAACAATGTACCAAAGAGAGAAGTGACTCATCAATTTTTTGCATGCCATCAAAAACTTATTTAACCATATATGCAGAACTCTTATTTAACTCAATGTCAATTGATTCTTGTGATAGCTCTTCTTTGTATGTTAGCACCTATTTGAAGACATTCAAGGATGGTTGTTGTAAAACAACTTAAAATATACGAAAATGAAAGCTTAAGTTGTAATTATAAGGAAATATTAAAAATTACACACAAAATTTGAAATCAACCATTTTCTTCCTTATCGTCATGTTTTATGTACTAAATGAGTTCCATCTTGTTTTCTTTTCTGCAATAAAATACTTGAAAATTAATATTTATTGCTAAATCTGTTTTATATGTACAAATTAAATCATGATTACATACATTTGAAGCATGTTGTTGTTGAGATGAATCCTCCTCTGACGCAATCATGTCCATTTTTTTGACCATCTCCTTATACAATTTTTTGGACATTACTACTGGCATTTTTCGTATATCATCACATTGAACATTTTGGATTTTTATAATTTTCCTAAAAAAGTAATAAACTATTTTTATAATGATATATGAAAACTAAATATAAAAAAATCGATATTAATAAATTATTTTATTTTAGTAATATATTCATATAATTTAGGAATATTACCTTTTGAATAATTCTTTTTTGTTGTTGTATGCTTTTTCTATTACAAGTTTGACATCTCTCATTAACCATTGCACTAGAATCACTTCCCATCGTTTGGATATAATTTCATTCTTAGAATCATTACATAGATTTTTATATTATTAGTGGAAAGTACGTCTATAAGTTCATTCCACTAGATCCCTCATAGTTCTGTAAAAAATTCCCCCTTTTCATTAACCTCTAGCACCACTCTAGATTTGATAAGGACCAATTTATTGTCATTTACATGTTCCATAATTTTTCTTTTCTTAGAACGCCATTGATATTTTCCTTCATTGTTGCTCCTTCTAAACAATTGAGCATATATGAATTAATATATTATTTGAAAGAGAATTCCACCCAAGAAGGGTGGTTAGGGGTGAGAGGGTGGCCAGGGGTCTCACTTACAGGTGGAAATGGCGGCATAGGCATCTCCAAGCTCTGGCCGAGGTGGTCGCACCATTAGCAGAGTAGGTCGGGTGGCTTCTGGGGCTTATGGTGGTCCTGGTGGTTAGTTGGCTGGTCATGTGGGGAGCACCCTATGAACACCAAAGAGGGGTGGGGGGACATGTTGAAGTGGCACAAGTATCTGAGGGAAAGCGAGATGAACTGGGAGTGAAGAAATGGCAGAACACCATTGTTGTCTAGAAAATTATAGGGATTTGATCCAGTCTATACTAGACTGTCTGGAAACCTTAGAGAGGATGTGCCAGGAAGAACGTGTAGCGCTCATTGCTACATTTAACAAGATCCATTACTT